>BPLS01000159.1:288553-384820 GCA_019656275.1 Rhododendron kiyosumense | reverse complement strand
TATATATATATATATATATATATATATATATATATATATATATGGTGCCGAAAATTGGGACTGAAAAATAAAAACCTCCCGTCCCGCGAAAGAACCGGCAGAGATCTTGATTAACATTTCCTAAAATGTCACCATTCAATACCTCTTAATCCCGCTGATTTCGGCATTCAGTCCCTACAATTTTGCAGAGATCTTGATCAACATTCCATTTGTAACTGACACACTATCCATTTGTAATTTGGGCTCTCCATTTTCCTAAAACCCTAATAAGCAAAAAGCCAGACGAGTCCGTCCTCCATTGGTGCGAACTCCGGCGAAGAACGGCGCATCCATTCCCCGTTCAGTCCTTCGTATCTAAAGCAACCGCCTCTCGATCGCCGCTCGCCGCCACCACTCAATTTCTCTTCTCGCGACCTGTTCTCATCTTCATGATTTGTTCTTGTTTGATCCGAGGATTGATGAAAACATGGAGCAACATTTGCGAAGAGGACAGTGGTTCTAAAATGGTTTACTCACCAGAAATTTCAATAATCATGCGGTTTGCCACTTGCATCGTCATCTTTGTTTTAATGCAAACAATCACGAAAATTTTATGATTTTCCTGATAGTTATGGTCCTGATTTTTAGTCTCACTCAGTTTTCATGGTTTGCAATTGTTAACTGAAGACCCAATTTGATCAAAATCTTAATCTGTAACGGAAACACCCACACCAATCCTCCACTCTCTATCCTCTTTCCCTTAATCGAGACCCCTATCGCCTCTCAACTCATTCGGCCCACCGTCGCTGTCCGGCACAGTCAAACCCATCATCAACTATTAATTGTAAGAATTGTATGATTTTTGTGCTACAAACTGCAGTGAAGAAATTGGATTTCTTGATTTCTACCCCTGTTTTTGATCCTCTGTTCCCACTACACTTATGATTCATGGTAAATTATGTATTTACCATGAAAAGAGTTTGTCTGTAAACTTTGTCAAAATTAAACTTGAAACGTTGAAATTGACATGGTAATTTAACTATGAAATGCTGATCATGATAATACCCGTTTTGATGATAATTTAACCATGTTTCATGGAATAAGATCAATTAAAAATGTGACCTTTTTAAATAATACTTGAGCATTTTAACATAATCAATACATGCAAAAATATTATCAACTTATCATGTTAATTTCATAAAATATGGTCACTTTATCATGTCTGGTTGGCCAATACCTATAATCCACAAAGCAGATGGCCCCTTCTCATCATGAACATTAATTTAATTTTTTCCACGATTCGAACAATATGGCATGACTCGAACAAACATTTCATGGTGATAGTGCAAGTAATTTAGCATGAGATGGAAAAAATAATAAAATCTGTTTCATTTAAATAATTTACCATGAAACTAAAACCATCATGACTGGAATGGTTATTAAACTCCATACATGTGACCTTATATACCGGGTTAAACTTAAGATAACATCCGCACTAAATGGAACGAGAAATTAGTGGGATTCGTTTATTGGATATTTGAAATTTTGAAAATCCTCCTCTCTTTCCTTCTTATATCTTGTTTAATATGCTTCTATATTCATCCAAATCCCATCAATTTAGGAAACTGTAAAAGTTCCCCCCTCTTCTCTCCCTCTCTAAATATGTATGTATGTATATAAAATAGTATAAAGGGTAATAATGGTAATTTACATAATGCAAGGATGAAAACATAAGTATGAAAAGTGGGTGGGATGAATTCTTACATGGCATGGATAAAGAGGATGATTATTTAAATTTTCCATAAAAGATCTCAGCTTGCCAAAAAAAAAAAAAAAAAAACCGGATACTTCCATTGCAATACTATTCTTAAATTTTCTCCTTTCCCGTGTAGGCGCGAGAGACATTTGAAGGCGCGAGCAGTTAGCGTGTGGTCTAAAGGTAAAGCCACAAAGTGGTTCTTTCTTTGCCTCAACGAAGGGAACTTTTGAATTTCTCAAGCATCAGGAAAAGTGAAAATAAAATAAAGCTTGTCCCGTATCAACATAATCCATGTTAATACTCCTCTTCTTCGACATCCTCTGCCACTCTTCCCTCAACCGAAGGTAACAACGTAAGATTCTATTGGAGCCTACATTTCAGATGCAAACCTCGCATCCTAATATTCTATCAAGTTGAAGAAGCAATTTAGAAGCATGCAGACATTCGACTAAAAATTAACCATATGTTCAGTTCTCAAAATTAAGATGTTTTCTTCCTATAGAAGTTGAAAGTTGCAACAACTTTTACACCTTCCATTCAAAATTCTCATTATACAGATACAGTCTTTCGAAACTCAAAATTTATACAGATATTTGTGATTAGTGGGCACACAACAGAACCATAGTTGATCAAGGGCATATGGTTAACGAGAAACTATAAACTGCATTTTCTTCACTATGGGGAGAAAGCAAATTATCAAAGCAGGAAAAAAAAAAAAAGGGTGAGAAAACTTGGAATTAAAAAGCAACCCAAAACTGAAGGGCAAGAAGTAGTTGAACATCTTTCTAAGAATGAATTACAAATTAACAAAGTGATATAATCCTTGGAACTTCAATAATAGCAATCTCAACATGTTATGGCATCAAAACGAATGTTTGCGTTTATGAGTGCCTTGGCACAATTTTAAAGTTGGAAGTTCGCACCCAGTCAACAAGTATAACCAAGGGAAATAGATTGCTTCAATAGGGAAAAAAAAAATGCCTCACATATTGTTTCTCACAACCGCGTTGGCTTTCACTAACAACCTTCATAACTGCTGCATTTTCCACTCTATCCCCATCTCCTCTTTGGAAGTTGGTAGCAAAGCATCAGAAAAGGTTAAACTGCCCATAGGAGTCATAAGACACATCATCTCTTTTCTTAAACTGAAACAAGGGTTTGCATAAATGGATCAACATAAAATGCTCGTAAATTAATTCCAGTTGTTGCCAATGTGTTGGTTCCAGGAGCATAAGAAGCCAGAGAGTTATCCGATGCTAGCAAAACTTCGCCGTTTCTCCTAAACCCCAATGTCTTGTTCGGCATTCCTAGTAGATTAGAACTGAATAGCTTAGTCCAAGATTCTGCAACTCCATATTCTTTCATCACCCAAATACAGCAGCCACCAGCATCCCTTGGTCCACTCCATAACACAGCCAGTGATTGCCCAAATGTCTTAATGGATAACGATAGTGGAGGTTGATATGCTAGAGTTGGCGGTAGCTTAAACTCACAGAATGTTTCAGAAGCCATATTAAACAACATAATCAAATTTCGAACACCACCCCCAACACAAGGTTCATATGCAACCCAATGCACAGCTCCATCAACAAAGGCCTGACACCACATATAGTTGACAATGCGATATGAAGGTACAGCAGAACTGATGCCTCTCCACGATCTTGTTCCTTGTGTGTAAATTTCAACTTTTGGAGGAAGTTTTAAGTTTTTTAACTCATAATCCCCCATCTCAATGATCTCATACTGGATCCTAATCACCTCATACTCATGAGTTGTGGGGTGGGAACCAAATCCATAAACACACATATGCGGGCCTTGTGGCTTAGGGGCCATGGGAAGAATTACCGACTTTCTAGTCGAAGGGTTCCAAATCATAATCTTAGCCTTGTCAGTGAAATAATCACCGGCTACACATAGCAACCCATTGCAGCTACAAACTACCAGAAAATACCCGATTTTAAACGGAAACTCGAATTCCAAATACTCGCCACCAAATTTGTCATCATCATTGAGCAATAGATATCGATCTTTCTTAATATGATCGTAAACCCTAACGATAAGCTTGTCCCCGTTTCTTTTGCCGTTTGTAATGGATTGGATGAGGTGTTTGGTTACGAAACCAGGGTTTGTGATGAGAGAATACCACGATTTGCAAACGGATTGGAATCGAAGCAGAGATGCTACGGGTAGTCTTGCAAGAATTTCAATTAATAGTTCATCGGGTATGTAATCTGACATCGTTCTTATTGGGTGGAAAAATTCTGATCCACAGGGCTAATAGTGCCAAGTATACAAGACTAGGTTTTACAATAAAATTAGGAGACAGAGACTGTAAACAAAAGCCCTAGATTTGGAGAGAGAAGGCAGAATGGGGCAGTGAACTTACAGTTGAACGTAATGCCCCAGAATAGAGAATCATAAGGGTTCGCCATAGTCTTCGAGAGAAATTTCAAAGCTTTACAACGGAGACAGATCCTCCTCTGCTTTGGTATCCAATAATATTCTGAAATTCGAATTGGGGGTTCCTGGGAAAACATTTGTGTTGTCCTCAAATTTTAGGGAAAATTTCACGTAGATATCCGATCTTTCACACAAATCACATATAAACATTTGACCATTCTTAAATTTTCTATAAATACATGAACTTTCTAAAAACTTATCAATTCAACACCTGGCCTTTATTAAATTTCATATAAACGCCTGAGTTGTTTAAAAACTCATCAATTCAACATCTGCAGTCACCACTTCGTCTAAAACCAAACGGAAAAAAAGTTAAGTGCTTCAATTTTTTATTTGTTTGAACCAGTGTGAAAATTTTATTTTTCTGATCATTTTATTCTAAAGAATCATAATTAATTTTTTACTCTAAAGCTCTCATTGGTCAGCCGTAAGAAAGTCGTAGAATCAAATATCTCTTAGGGCTAACTAACGAGAGCCTTAGAGTCAAAAATTAATTAATATTTTTTAGGATAAAATGATCATAGAAATAAGATCTTCGCACCGGTTTAAACGGATTGAAAATTAGAGCAATTAATTTTTTAACCATATTTTTTAATATATAAACGATCTATACATGGTTGAAAAATTAATTGCTCTAATTTTCAATTCGTTTGAACCGATGTGAAGATCTTGTTTCTCTAATCATTTTATTCTAAATGGTCATAATTAATTTTTGACTCTAAGGCTCTCGTTAGTTGACCCTAAGAAATATTTGATTCTACGACTTTCTTAGGGCTGACTAACAAGAGTTTTATAGTAAAAAATTAATTATGATTTTTTAGGATAAAATAATCAAAGAAATAAGATCTTCGTACTGGTTTAAACGTATTAAAAATTGGAGTACTTAATTTTTTTAACCATATTTTTTAATATATAAACGATCTATACATGGTTGAAAAATTAATTGCTCCAATTTCAATCCGTTTAAACCAGTGGGAAGATCTTATTTTTTCTGATTATTTTATCCTAAAGAATCATAATTAATTTTTGATTCTAAGGCTCACGTTAGTTAGCCCTAAGAGATATTTGATTATACAACTTTCTTAACGTTGACTAATGAGAGCTTTAGAGTCAAAAATTAATACTGATTCTTAAGGATAAAATAATCAGAAAAATAAGATCTTAGCACTGTTTTAAACAAATAAAAAATCGGAGCACTTAACTTTTTTTTCCGTTTGGTTTTAGACGGAAGGGTGACGGCAGGTGTTAAATTGAAGAGTTTTTAAAAAGCTGAGGTGGTTATATGAAATTTTATAAAGGTCAGGTGTTGAATTGATGAGTTTCTAGAAAGTTCAGGTGTTTATATGAAATTTAAGAAAGGTCAGGTATTTATGTGTAATTTGTGTGAAAGGTTAGGTGCCTACATGAAATTTTCCCCAAATTTTATTTTGGTAGAACGATTTAAATCGTTCATCCATATGTTACCGAGATGAAATTTGAATTGTTCATTACTGAGAATAGACAGCCCGGATGGAGACAACACCCATGTTGTCCGCTTGGGACAACAGGAACCCTGGTTTATTCTTTTCGTACTCTTAGTTGGGGGTTCCTGATTAGAGCCCAGTAGGGCCTGTATGTAGGGATTCGATCTCCTTTGTCCCGAAAATCTTTTGTACCGAGAGATTTGTTGACCGTTGAATTGTGTGATTTTTTTAATTATGTTTTAAATCAACGGCCGAAAAACCCCTCGGCACAAAAGATCCTGCCCCCTATATGTGACGCATCCAACTCTTTTTTCTTTTTTTTTTTATCATTGACCCATCCAACTCTACTACGGGTTTCTTCAAATGATTCATATATCTCAAACTGACGACTGTCTGTTCAAACATATAATGAAACGAGTTATTTATATTTAAGATTTCACTTTTCATACTAAACAATAAACAAACTACTATCAACTCTGGGTGGAGAGAATACAAAATCGAGCCAGTAAAATGAACGTAACATTTTGTATTTCGATTTTTGAGATTTCCCTTCTCTTTCGAACTTCGAGTGTCAAACTAAGAACTTCACAAACAAATAGCAAAAACTACCACTGTATACATTATAATGCATCGCTCGCTATAAAGAACTGCAATAACCAGATTAATAACTTCGTACGACGAGGTATTTCCGTTGTGATATTCGACAATGAACCTTTGAATGTACCTGGAATATGTTTTCCCTAATAAAATACAAGCATATCAAACAACAATCATTAAAAATAATAATAATAATAATCTAAAATATTTACTGGCTCAAAACGTTAAGAGTAGTATATGCAACCCATAAATGAATCTGCTCTCAAAATGACAATGTACTACTACTAGGTTTGGATTGAACTGCTGAATGGCCAACGAGCCAGTAGCGTGTGGGAAGAAAGCTTTGCCTTGACACTTTTGAAACTATGCAGAAAACACAAAACTAGGGGAGCATGTTTAACAGAGTTAACATGCTCTAGATGATCAGCAATGGGAAGGGGTTTGAGCTTTGAAGTCCTTGAAGCTGCACGAAAAGGATACAAAACTTTAAAATGAGCTTGTATAATCCAGTTATGGGCTATAGATGAGCAGCTAAAACAGTATTCAGCATCGATAGGGTTTTGAGCCAAGCAGGAAGTGGATTGCGTGTGGAACTGGGAATAACATTCCCCAACAAACATCATTGAGGCGAATGGCTAAAATCACATTCTTATGCAACGAAGTTCCAAAATCCATGTTTCACCGAGAAGATACAAAAAGTAGATTTAGGAACCAGTTTTCCTTCTACGGATACAATTAAACACAAAAACTCGTGCATAAAGCCATTGCTGACCTGATTTGAGATAATTGGTGTGAACCAAAGCACAGCTATCTGAGCATTATACATCAAAAAGGTCTTCACAGTACAAGGGTGATGATACGATAACCAAATCTTTATGTTTACAAGTCTTATTATCTTTCACACACAAAACAAATTGCAAAACGACTTGTTAGATACATGTAAAAAAGCACTTCACAAGGAGAAAATTGTCAAGCTCTTGATTCCGCTAAACAATCCTCTTAAGATAAATCGTCCAACCTGGTTTTTGAGGAAGTAAGTAAATAAATAAATGAAGTGAGAAATCAAAAGGTCAAAGAATATGGCATGATCGTCTATTCTAAGAAAGGAACTACAGATAGACCCAATCCAATTAATATAACTTAACAATAGAACCTAGCAATAAGAATATGTCGTTGCATTCAAAAGAGAGTGTGCTTGTCATTGTGTATGCATAATCAGATGTTAATATTCGAGTTTCATGCATCGGTCTGATTTACTCCCATACACCTAGGAGGAGAGATAAAAAAGAAAGAAAGAGAAATAGTGCACCAAATAAAAAAAATAAAAGAACAAATTATGTTCACAAACCCTTCTTGATGTTCAAGACATCACCTTGGTTTGTCACTGAGACAAGGGTTTCCATGAAAGGCTCAACACTGAAACGGTGTTAGACCAATTGAAAGAGATAAAAAGAAGTGCTACACTTTCTGGTATTGGATAATTGGTAGTCTTCAACTGATCAAGGCCTGAAAATGTGCTGCCTGGACAAGAATAGTGCTTCTGATATACCAATCCTTTATCTCATTGGATTACTAGATCATAGGTTTATTTGCTTATTGGAGTCAGATAATAACCGTGATTATCTTTCTTTTATTTATGTATTTTTCAGAAAACCTTAAGTCAGTTGCTATTGACAACCACCTCCGCAAGAATCAAGGCAGAAACACCCACTTACCATCGGCATATCTTCTTGGGTGCCATATCTTGAATGAACAATTCTCATAATCAAGCTTCATCCCCCTTAGAAAACAAAATTGCATTAATACACCAAGGATAATCAATTCAACAAAAAATAAACATGTCCTGAATCAACATCATCCGCGTTATTACTCCTCTTCTTCGACATCCACTGCAACTCTTCCCTCAACCCAAGTTACCCAACAGCGTAACATTCTATTGGAGCCTACATCTGAGATGCAATTCTTGCCTCCTAATATGAAACACAATCTTCTTTCTTCGGGGAATGTATTTACGTAGTACCATTCCACCAAGTTGAAGCAATTTAGAAGCATGCAGATATTCATATGTTCAATTCTCAAAAGAAGTTACTTCGTAGAAAAGTTGCACGTTGCACACAACAGAACAATAGTTTGATCAAGGGCATATAGTCAAGGAGAAAATATAAACTGCATTTACTTCACTATGGGGAGAAAGCAACTTATCAACAAAAAAAAAAAAGGCAAGAAAACTTAAAATTAATAAGCAACCCAAAACTGAAGAATAAGAAGTAGTTGAACATCTTTCTAAGAAATGAATTAGTACAAATTAACAAAGTGATATAAATCCTTGCAACTCCAAGAATAGAATTCTCAACATGTTATGAAATCAAACGAATGTTTGCGTTTGTGAGTGCACTGACACAATTTTAAAGTTGGAAGTTTGCACCTAGTCACTGAATGACTAAGTATAACCAAGGAAAATAGGTTGCTTCAATGGAAAAACAAAAATGCCTCACATATTGTTTATCACAACTGCCTTAGCTTTCACTAACAACCTTCATAACTGCCGCATTTTCCACTCTATCCCCATCTCCTCAATGGAAGTTGGTAGCAATTAGCAAAGCACCACAATAGGTTCAACTGTAGTCATAACTCATAAGACACATCATCTCTTTTCTTAAACTGAAACAAGGGTTTGCATAAATGGATCAACATAAAATGCACGTAAACTCCCCTTAATTCCAGTTGTTGCCAGTGTGTTGGTTCCAGGAGCATAAGAAGCCAGAGAGTTATCCGATGCTAGCAAAACTTCACCGTTTTTCCTGAACCCCAATGTCTTGTTCGGCATTCCTAGTAGATTAGAACTGAATAGCTTAGTCCAAGATTCTGCAACTCCATATTCTTTCATCACCCAAATACAGCAGCCACCATGATCCCTTTGTCCACTACATAACACAGCCAGTGATTGCCCAAATGTCTTAATGGATAACGACGGCGGAGGTTGATCTGCTAGAGTTGGTGGTAGCTTGAACTCAGAGAATGATTCAGAAGCCATATTGAACAACAAAATCAAATTTCGAACACCACCCGCAAGCCAAGCACAAGGTTCGTATGCAATCCAATGCACAGCTCCATCAACAAAGGCCTGAGACCACATATAGTTGAAAATGCGATATGAAGGTGCAGCAGAACTGATGCCTCTCCACGATCTTGTTCCTTGTGTGTAAATTTCAACTTTTGGAGGAAGTTTTAACTCAAATTCCTTCATCTCATACTGGATCCGAATCACCCCATACTCATGAGTTGCGGGGTTGGAACCAAATCCATAAACACAGATATGCGGGCGTTTTGTCTTAGGGGCCATGGGAAGAGTTATCGACTTTCTAGTCGATGGGTTCCAAATAATAATCTGAGGCTTGTCAGTCAAAAAATCATCAGCTACACACAGCAACCCATTAAAGCTACCCACCACCCTACAATACCCAACTGGGAGTTTAAATGGAAACTTCATTTCCGAATACTCGTCACCAAATTTCTCATCATCATTGAGCAATAGATATCGCTCTGTATTACCATTGATGTCATAAAGCCTAACGAGAAGCTTGCTGCCGTTTCTTTTGGTGTTTGTAACGGATTGGCTGAGGTGTTTGGTGACGAAGCCAGGGCTTGTGATGAGAGAATACCATGATTTGCATACGGATTTGAATCGAAGCAGAGATGCGACAGGTAGTCTTGCAAGAATGTCAATTAATAGTTCATCGGGTACGTAATCTGACATCGTTCTGAGAGGATGAAAAAATCCTGATCTACATGACTAATATTGCTATGGATACAAGACTAGGTCACTATAAAATTAGGAGATAGAGACTGTAAAAAGCCCTAGATTTGGAGAAAGAAAGCAGAATCGGGCCAGGAACTTACAGTTGTATGTAGAGAATCAGATCGTTCGCGATAGGCTTCGATAGAAAAATTTTAAAGCTTTAACAACGGAGACAGATCCACTGATCCTCTATTGCTTGTGTGTCCGATAGAACATCCTTTTCGTTGTCTTCTTTGGGGAAATCCTGATTAGGGCACAGTAGGTGACCCATCCAACTCCATTTTCATGAGAGGAACGAGGGCAAATTTCACTGATTTCATCGAATGACAATTGTCCGTCTGACATATTCCAAGCTACAGGTACATACTCAATGATTATCAAAAAAAAAAAAAATGGTACTCACTCAATGTACATGTAGGGTTTTTACTCGAAACCGGAAAATCGATCGAAACCGGAAAAATTGAACCGACCGTATTTTTTTAACCGGTTGAATAATTTCGATTCGATTCCGGTTTATAAGATTTTATAAACTGGAAAAATAATTTCGATCCGGTTTATATGTTTTAAAAACCGGTTGAAACCGGACCGGTTATATATATGTATAATATATACAAATATATGTAAAAACATAGGGGAGGAGTTGAATTATGGGTTTTTGGTTGATATTTTGTAGTATATATTAGTCTAATAAATATATTTATTATATAAAAACTGTTTTTATGGGCTTAATTATGTTTTTATGAGTTTTTTTTAATGTATTGGGCTCAAAATTAATCTTTTTTTATTGGGCCCAAAAAAATGGTTGAATTATAGATTTTTGGTTGATGTTTTATAGGTTGAATTGTGAATTTTTTGATGTGTTAGGCCCAAAATATGGCTTATGAATGAAAACCGGATAAACCAGACCGGAACCGGTTGAGCCGGTCGAAACCGGAACCAGTTATTTCAACCGGTTCCGGTTTCTAAAAATCTCAAACCAGATAACCGGTTTCGACCGAAAAATATACCCAAACCGGTCGAAACCGGACCGGTATCACCCCTATACATGCGTATTTTTGGATCCGTCTCGAGTTATACCAAAAGAGTATTCTGGGAAATGATTTTGTGACTCTTTTTTTTTTGTTAATGTCATTCTTCTGTAACTGTATTTTTGTAGAGGAGTGGCGTTAAAAAAAAGGGAGTGGCAAAATCAGCAACCTTAATTCTACACGGAGGATCCCGTGTAGAACGAAATCTCTGCCAAGCTAATGAAAACATGACAACTCAGCCTTCTTTCCACACTCTACACGTGTTGTTCAGTGCAAAATGATTATTTGGAATTTTATTGAGCAGAAATTTGATTAGGAGAGTTTTAGAGATAAAATTTAATTATGACACTTTAAAATAAAATGATCAGAAAAATAAGATCTTCACATCGGTTCAAAGGGATTGAAAATTAAAGCACTTATTTATTAATAAAATATGGTTAAAAAATTAAATGCTCCAATTTTCAATTCGTTTAAATCGGTGTGAAGATCTTACTTTTTCTAATAATTTTATTTTAAAGGGTTATAATTAAATTTTTTACATAGGACTCTTATAATCAAGTTTCTGCTTCATAGAATCCCAAATAATCATTTTGCACTTATTGTGCATGTGTGAAGTGTGGAGAGAAGGCTGAGTTGTCGTGTTTTCATTGGCTTTCATTGGTTTGGCAGAGATTTCGTTCTACACGGACCCTCCGAGTGGAATTTAATCTCATACGAACAATATCCGAGCAGCTCATTTAATTCAAAATAATTTGTTTAAAGTTACTGTAAAAAATTTACTCAATCCGATATCAATAACTCTGTTTGCGATATACAACTTTGCTTTAAAATTCAAATTTTTTTTTGTAGATCTTTTTTGTAGGACCTGAAACGGATCCAAAATGCACATGTATATGGTGTATGTACATGAATGTATGTCCTCATAGACTTTTCCATATTCCAAATTTCAATATGTGATGGAATGAACCACTCACATCTATACATGCATTCTTTATTGTATATTTTTTTTTTGTTTTAATATAAATGGAATGAACTTTTTCATTAAAAAAAAAAAATCACTCTATATAAATGAGATACCTGCTCTTAAGAAAAACCTAAGGTGTCCGCGAAATTTAACTAGAAACAGTTCATTCTGTTTGACTCGTTGAAATATTTAACCACCCAAAAAAATAAACTGGTTGGATATTGATTATCCAATAGTTTAATCATTTTAAAAACACACTATTCATTTCTAGAGTTTTTTTTTTTGGTCAATTGATAAGAGGGGATAAGGGAAAGAATGCTGCAATTTACAACAACTAGTGCTTGTCTGTGCCCATGGCACTACGCACCTCGGTAGTACTGTAAGCACGAGTATTTTTGTAATTTTTTTTTTTTTTTTTTGCCAACGCCAGAAGTCGAGCAGTATGTAAAAAAAACCGATGACATTTTTATAATATTTTTGTAAGAGTATGAGTGTTTTCTTAAGAGAGTTGGAGAGCACATATCAGCCATTGGATCAAATGAATCTCAACCCTTTTTTCAACTTGTGTTTGTGTGATCCCCACACCCTTGTGTTTTATTATGTAGATAAGACTCGAATTCAGACATTTTACCTGGTAAGAGAGTGCCACAACCACTAGGCCAACCCTATGGCCCACTTTCTAGAGTTGTATTAGCATACGTAAATAGGTAGCAAAATTTAATTAACACATGTTTCAATCACACATTTCAGTCCAATTTATTTTTTTACGAACAATAATCCAGAATAACCAAACTAAAATCAGTGTCTCAATCAAGTCGACAAGTGCTCGGGATGGGCCGTACCGCACTCACAAACAGGATGTCCCCTAGGCACAGCAGGATCCTTTTGTTCGAACAAAAATGCTACAGCACATCCGTTGGTCCAATTACTGCCTAATTGTCATATTTATATCTCAAGTCATATGTGTGTGTAGGGGGTCTAAAAATTTTACTCGCTTACATTCATGACATTAGTTTGGTAAAAAAATGAAAGACAAATGCAATCTTAAAATTTGACTGTCTATTTCTCCTAAATAAACGGTTATCATATATTAACCTTATTTATTTACTAGCGCTTAACACATCAGACCTACAGAATAAATGACTCGGATAATTAGACTAGAACCTGTTGTTGGGTGATAATGAGTCAATTGAAAGGCGTCCAAATTTTCCAAGACTAATGGTAAAATACGTCTTCAACGGTTTCGTAAAACCCAGCAGTACATAATACTAGTACTACCGGTAACTGCTTCTATTTAACTCCTCTCCATAAGAAACATGGTGAAACAAGATGTGAAGGTAGACAATTCCTGTCAAATTTTTAAAATTTTGGCATCGTTGCTTCTTGGGTATGTTTGCTTGATTCTTGTTCTTGTTCTTGTTCTTGCTCTTGCTCTTGTGTGTTAGTGTTGGTTTATTGCCCAGCAATAGAGTTTGGGTATGGATGCTTTCTCCCCACCCAGTAAAATGTAAGATGTTGTACTGCGATTCTTGAGATTTCCCTTCTCTTTCGAATTTAGAGTCCAACTAAGAACTTCACAAACAAATAAAAAGTCTAAACCGCCACTACTGTATACATTATCACACATTGCTCACTATAAAAACTGCGATTACTATGATAAGATCAACAACTTTGTAAAATAAGATATTTTCGTTAAGATAATACTATCCACAATGAACCTTTGATTGTGTACCATACAAGCATATTAAACAACAATCATAAAAAAATAAACCTAAAATATTCATTGGCTCAAATTGTCAGTAGTATGCCTACCCATACGTGATTCTGGTTGCAAAATGACAACGTACTACTACAAGGTTTCGATTGAACTGGCGAAGGGCCAACAAAAGGGAAGAGAGCTTGCCTTGACAATTTTGAAACTACGCAGATTACACAAAACTAGTGGGAGCATGTTTAATGCAGTTAACATGCTCCACATCAGCAATGGGAAGGGGTTTGAACTTCAAAGCCCTTGAAGCTGCACAAAAAGTATATACAACATTAAAATGAGCTTGTATAATCTAGTTGAGGGCTAGATTAGCAGCTAAAATTCAGCATCGATAGGGTTTTGAGCCAAGCAGGAAGTGGATTGTGTGTGGAACTGTGAATAACATCCAATAAACATCATTGAGGCTAATGACTGAAGATACAGAAAGTGAATTTAGGAACCGGTTTTCCATCTACAGATCTAAATTACACACGAAAACTCATGTATTATGCCATTGCTGACCTGATTGAGAAAATTGTTCCGAACCAAAGAACATCAATCCGAGCATATACATCAAAAAGTTCTTAACAGTATATGGGTGATGCATATATATACATCAAAAAGTTCTTCACAGTATATGGGTGATGATACGATAACCAAAACTTTATGTTTATAAGTCTTATTATCTTTCACACACAAACAAATCACGAAATACACATGTAAAAAAGCACCTGGCAAAGAAAATTTTCATGCTCTTGATTCGGTTAAACGATCCTCTTCAGATAAATCGTCCAACCTGGTTTATTGAGGAAGTAAATAAATAAATGAAGGGTGAGAAATCAAACAGTCGAAGAATATGCCATGACCATTTCCTCTCTAGCTATAAGAATATGTCGTTGCATTCAAAAGAGAGTGCTTGTCATTGTGCGTGCATAATCAGATGTTAATATTCAAGTTTCTTGCATAGGTCTGATTTACTCCCATACACCTAGCAGGAGAGATAAAAAGAAAGAAAGAGAAACAGTGCACCAAATAGAAAAGTATAAATTATGTTCACAAACCCTCTTGATGCTCTTTATTGATGCTAATCTTTCTACATTATTCCATTGTCTCTTGGAAGTTAGAAGCATAGTGTCACGAAGGGTTCTGTTGCCTGTCCAACACATCACCTCGGCTTTCCACTGAAACAAGGGTTTCCATGAAAGGCTCAACACGAAATCCACTTGAACATCCCCTAATTTTAGTATCTGTCACTGCTTTGGTTACAGTGTCGTAAGAAAGCAACCGATTATCTCCTGATGACAAAAGAAGCTCATCTCTTGTTGAAAGAAGAACCTTACCATTTTCCCCAACTCCTAATGCCCTGTCGAGTACTATTGGCAGATTAACTTTGAAGCTAAATAGCTTAGTCCAAGATTCTGGAACTCCGTATTCTTTCATCACCCAAATGCAGTAGGCATTGTTGCCAGTTTGCTGATCACATAACACAACCAGTGATTCCCGAAATAATTTAACGGATAAGGAAGCCGGTTTCTCATCGGCTAGAGCAGTTGGTAGCATGAGCACAGAGAATGTTTCTGCACACATATCGAATGACACTATCAAAGGTCGATAACCAGCAGACACGCGTGGATCTGTGGCAATCCAATTTACAGCTCCACTAACAAAAGCTTGTGACGCCTCATATTCGATGAAGCAATAGGGAGGAAAAGTAGAACCTAACCGTCTCCAGGATTCCGTGCCTTGTGTGTAAAGCTCAACCAGCGGCTTACATTTGTGCTCATATGGATACTTCTGATTCACAATTCCTATCACCTTGTACTCATGAGTAGTGGGATGGGCACCAAATCCAAGAACGATCCTATGGGGCACGACTCCAGGCCTATCGGGAAGAGTTACTGATTTCCTAATTGATGGGTTCCAAACAATAATAGCCGGTTTTCCCGTGGAAGAATCCTCCCATATACATACTAAACCATTGCAGCTACCCACTATACTGAAATTCGCAAATGGGGCTCCATGCAGGAAATCTAGTTCTGAACCCTCATCACCAGATTCACCACATTGTTCGTCGTCTCGAAAAATTAAATGGCGCTCCTTCTCATCATCGTTGTTGTAAAGCCTCACAAGAAGCTTGTTTTTACAGAGGTTGAGGTGTTTGGTGACGAAACTAGGGCTTGTGATGAGAGAATACCATGATTTGCTTACGGATTCGAATCGAAGCAGAGAAAGTACGGGTAGTCTTGCAAGGATTTCAATTACTAGTTCATACGGTAGACGTTCATAGGGCATACGGTCTGACATTTTTTTTGCGAAATACGTAAGGTCTGACATTGTTCATGGAAGTAGAATGATACAGGATTATTCACAGCAGGTGGGATAAATGGGGGTGTAAAAGCCCTAGATTTTGAGAAAGAGAACTAATAAGTCAGAGATTACTTACTGTTGTGATGATGGATCGAAGCCCAAGATTTTCAGATTTTGGAGCAGCTAATCAGGTTTCTGTTCCCCTTTTTTCTCTGTTTTCTGTTTTAACAATGGACTCGCTCGGTCCCATAATTGTCCATGACCAATTCCTCGCATCTCAGCTACATTGTGCATTTTGAAAGTTTATATTTTTGGACGTATATTGTTAAAAATATGCAATTTACTACAAACATATAATATGAATCTTATTTGATAGATCTTAATTTTTTCTGGTATATGATAATGATTTTAAAAATATAAAATATAATATACGTCGAGAAATATAATCCTTTAAAAATGCACGCAAAATCGTAGTGGACAATGAAATAAGGATGAAGAGACTAATACTGTTTGAGTTTGTGCTCATGTTTGTTCAGAAAAAAATTCATTTTTAATCTATCATTTACGTAATCAAATCAAGCTTAAAATATATTTTTTGAAACTCGTTATGCTTTCATGCCCAAGCTCGAACGAGTTACTACTGATCTCTCTCGTCTTACTATTTATCTCGCTCGTCTTATGATGTATAAAAAAATTCAAATTTCTCAATGTCCGCTCAAGTTTGAATTGATCAAAGCTCGATCAAGATGAAATTGTCTCATAAGTAAGCTGAGTTTTTATCATATTTTGAAGCTCGTTAACATTTCAAACTAACCTCGAAAACTAACTGCTCGGCTATTTTGGCTCATCCATAACCCCTATATTTGGAGAAACTTTTTTGTCTACCGGGATACCTTGGTATCCCCTTCGGTCAATTTTTTATTTTTTGGCCATTTTTTTTATCACACTTGGATGATCGATTTCGTTCATTTTGTAGAGTTTGGTGAGAACTTTAAACATACCAAAAATTGTGTTCATCGGATTTTTGTAGATACATGATTGGCACACATGAAATTTGAAGAAAACCAAAAGTGAATCCAAAACGATCCTCTTTAGATAAATCGTCCAACCTGGTTTATTGAGGAAGTAAATAAATAAATGAAGGGTGAGAAATCAAACAGTCGAAGAATATGCCATGACCATTTCCTCTCTAGCTATAAGAATATGTCCTTGCATTCAAAAGAGAGTGCTTGTCATTGTGCGTGCATAATCAGATGTTAATATTCAAGTTTCTTGCATAGGTCTGATTTACTCCCATACACCTAGCGGGAGAGATAAAAAGAAAGATATAATCCCTTGAATATGATAATGATTTTAAAAACATAAAATATAATATACGTCGAGAGATATAATCCCTTGAAAATGTACACAAAATTGTAGTGGACAATTAAATAGGGACGAAGAGAGTAATACTGTTTGAGTTTGTGCTCGTGTTTGTTCGGGAAAAAAAAATTCATTTCTAATCTATCATTTACGTAAACAAATCAAGTTTAAAATATTTTTTTTGAAACTCATTAAGCTTTTACTCCCTAGCTCAAACGACTTACTACTTATCTCGCTCGTCTTATGATGTATAAAAAAATTCAAATTTCTCGATGTCTGCTCGAGTTCGAATTGATCAAAGCTCGATCAAGATGAAATTGTCTCGTAAGTAAGCTAAGTTTTTATTATATTTTAAAGCTTGTTAAGATTTCAAACTAACCTTTGAACAACAACTAACTGCTCGGCTATTTTGGCTCATCTATGACCCCTATATATGACGTAGATCACATAAAATACAATTAGATGAACATGTTTTTCCAAAGCATTTTTTAAATATTAAAAAGAGCGCGGATGGAGAGAAAAAGCATAGAGTTTGATGGGAGAGTTATCACTCCGTTTGGTTTAATCTTTTGAAAGTTACTTTTAACTCTCGGTACAGTTTCTATCTTTCTATATCTCTCCACTCATTACCACTCCAACTCTCAAAAATAACTTTCTAAAATATAAACAAGACAAAGCTACGTAACTTAGCACATTACTGCTAAATACGGAGTAATTCAATTTTGGTACACTGGAAATAAAAGTGCTATGAAGTATTACTCTATTGCCAAAGTGTTTCTCTCCATCCAGAAAAATGTACAGATTTCGTAATTTGCTGTTTGCCGTTTTTTTTCGAGTCCTGCTATTGGTACTGTACCGAAAATGGACCGACGGCCACTCCGGGCTGTCTCCGGCTACTGGACGGCCGATCCAAGCCGTCCAAAAATTCTAAAAAAAAAAAAATCGAGTGGGAACTCGCGGGAATCAACAGCATCCCATGTGCGTAGGTGCTCGATCCAAACACCCCATTTTTTGTATATACATATATACTGATACACGAAAAAAGGGTGTTTGGATTAAACATCCTACATACATCGGATGCCGTTGATTCTCACGGGGCCCCTCGTTTTTTTTTATAGAATTTTTGGATGGCTCGGATCGGCCGTCCGGCGGCCGTCGGTACGATTTCGGTAGGGACCCCGTCGGTCCCTATAGGTTTTCTGTTTTTTTTTCTAGTCAAGATAGGAATTTTTATTTTTTACAACTTAGGATGTCCAGGCCGGCGGACTAACAAATAAAAAGTATAAACCATTATTCCAACTACATCACACATCTAAGCTGATAAACTTAAATTAGCGTGGACGAGGACCATCCACTTCCTCAAACAGAATATTTTCGTTGGCGATAATGTTCTGCATTCGGAAGCACAAGTGTATCAATTAAACGCAATATTCGTCCCCAAATAAAACACGAGTGTATCAAACACTACCCATTATCAATTTCAGCCCAATATCTTTACTTGCTGAAAGCATCATTATATACTATGGCAATACCAAATTGCCAAAGAATGTTGCATAAAAATGGTAGTGTAGTACTGGATATGAAACTGAACTGGCAAAATCCTGAACGAGCCAGGAATGAGCTAGATGGATAGCTTGCCGCCTTCAGACTTCAGAAACTCTATCAAGAGACCGGGCAGCCTCTTTAGTGTAAATAACAAGCTTCGGATCAGCACAGGGAAAGGGTTCGCAGTCATTGAAGCTGCAAAACAAGAATTATCAGTATATACACATTGAATATCATCATATATAAACTGAGATTGTATAGCCCAGTTGATGGCTAGTTTAGCAGCTACATGCTCAGTAGTAGGTGCAGAGCAAAACAGGATTAGTTTGTGGAGTCGAGATAAATTTTGTAGAGGTAAATTATTGAAATCACATTTCAATGCAACAAATGTTCAAGAGTCGTAACTCCAAGAAGAAGAAAAAGAGAAAGTAAGTTGAGTGCAAAAAATGAAAGTGGATTTGGCAAACAGCTTTTCATCTATGAATCTAATAACCAAAACACTCCTTCCTGGCTCCTGCATTATGCAATTAATAGAGAAGCTGCACTGTACTCCAATGGGCATAGCTGATAGCCTGCTACTATCCTCCAGCTCAGAGTATTGTCGGTGTTCAAGAGTTGAAGTACATAAACATGGTGGTCAACCATTCCCTTGTTGCCAAGGTCACTTAATTATTACCATTTTCAGATTAGCCGGCTACAAGAATGAGTTAAGAAGTGAAAAACTTGGCAGTAGATTTTAATGCGTTGAAGGCCGGATAGAAATGTACAAGAGTCGCCTCCCCCTTAGGGCCATATCATGACAGCCCTAAGACGGGAAGGCACAGTGGAATTTCAAAAACCATAGGGAGGGCATGCATAATTTACCCCAAAACGAATTGGCGCGAAAAGTGAGACAAACATTCACCTAACTAACTAAAACTAATGAATGGCAACTGGTGAACGTCTTTCCTCAAGAAACTGATGACCCAATTGATAAAACCCTACCCAACAAGAGTACAGAAATCTGAACATGTCATACATTTAAAGGGGTATGTGCGTGCGTGTTGTGTTTGAGTAAAAACCACAATGAATCTGAGTGATTAAGAATGAATTAATCTCATTCACATCAATAAACAAACAAATAACGGAAGTGTGAGATAAAAAAATAGATTTAATTTAGCTACCCAAAACGGATGAAGAACACATAAGGATTATCTCTTCCCTAGGAAATATACAACTGATTGACCCAATCAATGCAATCTAACAAAACAACAAATGGCTAATAGAATAAGCTTGTCTTTGGGTGTTGAGATTCAAGTTTCATTCATAGATGTGATGTACTCCCAAATTATATAACACAGATATTTAAAACAAAAAAACAAAAAAACAGAGATATATAGTGCTTCAGAAAAAGAAATTATGTTCTCAAAACCCCGGTTTGAGTTCACGCACATTCTTTATAGATGCTAGTCTTTGACAATATTCCCTTCTCTCTTGGAAGTTCCAAGCACATCATCACAACGGGTTCAACTGCCTGTCCAAGACACCATTTTTGCTTTCCACTGAAACAAGGGATTCCACGAAAGGCTCATAATGGAATGCGTTTGGACGACCCCTAAATCCAGTATCTACCAATGCTTTGGTTCCAATGTCATAAGAAAGCAGATGGTTGTCAATTGTCAATAGAAGAACCTCACCATGTTTACTAAACCCCAATGTTCTTTTGAGAAATACTGGCGGATCCAACTTAAAGCAGAATAGTTTGGTCCAAGATTCTGAGACGCCGTATTCTTTCATTACCCAAATGCAGCAGTCACCTTTGTCCCTTTGCCGAATATTAGTACATAACACGGCTAGTGATTCCCGAAATAATGTAATTGACAAGGATCCCAGTTTCTGATCGGCTAGAGCAGGTGGTAGCATCATCACAGAGAATGTTTCTTCACTCATATCAAAGGACACTATCAATGGTTGATCGCGTTGACCCACAGCAATCCAATTTACAGCACCGTTAACAAAAACTTGTGACGCCCCAAAATAGATGAAGCAATAGGGAGGAAAAATAGAACCTAACCCTCTCCAGGATCCTGTGCCTTGTGTGTAAATCTCAACCAGCTGTTGCGAATCGGGCCGATATGGATACTTGCGATCCACAATTATTACCACCTTGTACTCGCGAGTAGTCGGGTGGGCACCAAATCCAACAAGCAGCAGGTACTCGTGAGTAGTCGGGCGGACACCAAATCCAACAACAAGCATCTCCGGGATCCAAGGCGCAGTAAGAATTACTGATTTCCTAACTGATGGGTTCCAAACAATAATAGGGCATTGTCGAGCGCGAGAATCCTCCCTCATACACAATATACCATTGCAGCTACCCACCATCCTTAAACCGGCAAAAGATGAAGATGTAAATGGGAAATCTAGTTCTGAACCCTCATCACCAAATTGTTCATCGTATCGACAAATTGCATAGCGTTGTTTCTGTTGTAACGAACGCTATGAATGCAAGCTAAGAACGAGAAATTGAAAACTAAACAAGAAATTACAAAGACACAAGATATACGTGGTTCCCCAAGATGGGTACGTCCACGGACGAGGAGAGAGATGATTCACTAACCAACGTGAAGAAGAAATACAAGAGCCGGCTGTAATCCGTAACTCTAGAAAGGCCACAAATATGAAAGCCCAAAAGATACTTTAGAAGTTCCCCAAAAGCCCTATTTATAATAGGCTACAAAAACGGGAACAACATAATTAACCAATGTGGGACTAAGGAATACAAGGCATTCCTAACAATTCTCCACCTTGACTTGAATTCCACTGAACCAAATCACCAAATATAGCTCTCCTCTTCTAACCTCTCACTCGCCAAATGCCCCCGAGGGGCGATCAACTGCAAATACCAAGCAAGCCCAAGCAATGCTTGAACTTGGCAACCGGAACTGGTTTAGTCAACATATCTGCTGGGTTATCTGCCGTACCCACTTTCTTCACCTCAACTTGCTTCTGTGAGATGATATCCCGAACGAAATGATATCTGACATCGATATGTTTGGTCATCTCATGATACATAAGATTTTTAGTCAAATGTATAGCACTCTGCGAATCACAAAATACTGAACTCACGCCCTGTGCAAGACCAAGCTCACAAAGCAAACCTCTCATCCACAATGCCTCCTTCACAGCTTCAGCAATGGCCATATACTCCGCTTCTGTTGTAGACAGCGCGACTGTAGCCTGTAAAGTAGCTTTCTAACTAATGGCACTTCCGGACAGAGTAAAAACATAACCTGTCAGAGACCTCCTCTTATCGTGGTCACCGGCAAAATCCGAATCAACATAACCAACAGCATGATCACCAGAATTGGCAACCCCAAATAATAAACTAACACCTGCAGTTCCGCACAAATACCGTAGTATCCATTTCACAGCCTCCCAATGTGCCTTTCCTGGACGCCCCATATAACGACTAACGACACTAACTGCATGTGAAATATCAGGACGAGTACATACCATAGCATACATAAGGCTCCCAACTGCGCATGAATATGGAACCTGAGACATATACTTCTCCTCATCCTCCGACTGTGGTGACAACTCAGCTGAAAGTCGAAAGTGTGCTGCCAAAGGGGTACTGACTGGCTTCGAGTTCTGCATGGCAAAGCGCTCAAGCACTTTTAGAACATAAGACTTCTGATTCAAAAATAATTTGCCAGCTACTCGATCTCTGCAAATCTCCATACCCAAAATACGTTTTGCCGCACCCAAATCTTTCATCTCAAATTCACCACCTAACTGTTGTTTCAACCTGTTGATTTCTGATACACTCTTGGCAGCAATAAGCATATCATCAACATACAACAGTAGATAAACAAATGAACCATCTGGAAGTTTTCGAAAATATACACAACTGTCATACTCACTTCTAGAATATGACTGGCTTATCATAAAAGTATCAAACCGCTTATACCACTGTCTAGGGGATTGTTTGAGGCCATACAAAGACTTACGAAGTAAACAAACGTGATCCTCCTTACCAGAAACAACAAATCCCTCAGGCTGACGCATATAAATCTGTTCTTCAAGCTCGCCATGCAAAAATGCAGTTTTGACATCAAGTTGCTCTAACTCAAGATCATGGCATGCAACAATAGCAAGTAAAGTGCGAATGGAACTATGTTTTACAACTGGTGAAAATACCTCATTGTAATCAACACCCTCCTTTTGGCTGTATCCTTTCGCCACTAGCCGAGCTTTGAACCGAGCATCTTCTACCCCTGGAATACCTGGTTTGCGCTTGAAGACCCATTTGCACCCAACAATCCTCTTCCCTTTCAGCGGTTCTACTAACTCCCATGTCTGATTCTTCTGAAGAGACTCAATCTCCTCACTCATAGCAACAGACCACTGTGCAGACTCAATGCTCGAAACAACTTCCATATAACTAGAAGGCTCCTCATACTCAACTGTCTCAGCAACTGATAAAGCATAGGCCACCATCTCAGAATAAGCCGAATATCTTTCAGGAGGCCGAATCTCCCTCCTTGGCCTATCTTTAGCAATAGTGCGTGGTTGCTCAACTAACGCATCAACCTCTGTGTCTGAACTCTTGAACTCCTCTTCAATTGGCTTCTCAATGTGCTTCTTCCCTGAGTCGGAAGATTCACTCAAAAACTCCACCTGCTTTGGAACACTCTGTTCCTGAACTGTATTGTCAACCTGCTTAGACCCCTTAATCATAGAGTTTTCATCAAAAGTAACATCTCTACTGATCAAAAACTTTGAATCTTCAGAACACCACAATCTGTACCCTTTCACACCTGCCTGATAACCCAAGAAAATACACTTCTTGGCCCGTGGCTCTAACTTACCCTCATTCACATGAGCATAAGCTGGACACCCAAACACACGCAGCATAGAGTAATCAGCTTGATGACCTGACCATACCTCAAAAGGAGTCTTACACTCAATAGCAGTCGACGGAGACCTGTTCACCAAATAGCATGTCGTGGAAACGGCTTCAGCCCAAAATTCTTTGCCCAATCCGGAATTGGACAACATACAACGTGCCTTCTCCAAAAGAGTCCTGTTCATTCGTTCAGCCACACCATTCTGCTGAGGGGTTTTTCTCACCGTGTGATGTCTCACAATGCCCTCATCATTGCAGAACCTATCAAACTCGCCAAGACAAAACTCCATACCATTGTCAGTTCTCAAACGTTTTATTTTCTTACCAGTTTGATTCTCAATCAAAGTTTTAAACTGTTTGAATGTATTAAAGGCGTCAGTCTTATGTTTCAACATATACACCCAAACCTTACGAGAGAAATCATCGATAATACTCATAAAATATCGAAAACCACCTTTAGAAGTTACCTCTGCGGGACCCCAAAGATCCGAGTGAAAATAATCCACCGTGCCTTTGGTGCGATGAACAGCTGTACTGAATTTTACCCTGCACTGCTTGCCGTAGACACAATGCTCACAGAAATCCAGCTTCTCAGTTTTCTGGCCACATAGCAAACCCTGTTTGCTCAAAACTGTCATCCCCCTCTCGCTCATATGCCCAAGGCGCATATGCCACAAACGAGTCAAGTCTGAATCTGAAACCTTGGATGAAGCAACCGTTGCTACAGCACCTAAAACTGTACTGCCCTGGAGTGTATAAAGGTTACCACGCCCTTCATCAGTACTAATGCACCCTTAGAGACTTTCAAAACTCCACCTTCACCGAGAAATTTGCAACCATGAGAATCAAGAGCACCCAGGGATATAAGATTTTTCTTCAAATCTGGAACATGTCGAACCTCAGATAAAGTCCTAACAATACCGTCATGCATCCTAAGCTGAATCGTTCCTGAACCAACAGTCTTACAGGCCATGTTGTTGCCCATCAAAACTGTACCACCATTGACCGCCTCATAAGTAGAAAACCACTCTCTATGCGGACACATGTGGTATGAACATCCAGAATCTAGAACCCACTCGGTATTAGAGCGAGAATCGCCCTCTGTAACTGATAACACATTATCTGACTCATCTGAACTTTCAGCAATTCCAGCAATTACTTTACCCCCTTTCTGGTCTTCTTTTTCCTTCTCCTTGAGCTTTAAACAGTCACTTTTCCAGTGCCCGGGTTTCTTGCAATAATTGCACTTTCCCTTCTTCTTACCTGATGACTTGGATCTTCCCCTATTACTCGACTCCACCCTTTCTGTTGTTCTTTCCCTAGCAAACAAACCCTCCGCATGTGCATCACCCTCACCTGACACTTTTTTCCTCAATTCTTTCGAATATAGGCTGGCTTTAACATCCTCCATGGATATCGTGTCTTTGCCATACAATAGGGTTGTAACAAAGTGCTCATACGAAAGTGGTAAAGAACATAGCAAAATTAGGGCTTGGTCCTCATCCTCAATTTTACTATCAATATTTTTCAGATCCATAATAATACGATTGAACTCATCCAAATGATCTTTAACAGGTATACCTTCTCGCATACGAAACGTATAAAGACGTTGTTTAAGATATAACCTGTTGGTGAGCGACTTCGTCATATATATGCCTTCCAACTTCAGCCAAATTCCTGCTGCTGAAGTTTCTTCTTCCACCTCGCGAAGAACGTCATCTGCCAGACTCAACTGAATAGAACTCAAAGCTTTGGCATCCGTATTATCCCAATCTTCCTCTTTGATTCCAGAACTAGTCTTGCCTAACAAAGCTTTGTGCAATCCTTGTTGGGTTAACAGAGCCTTCATCTTTACTCTCCAAAGACTGAAACTGCTGCTCTGCCCGTCAAACTTCGCAATCTCAAATTTAGCCGCCATAGCCACAATCGGAAACGAAACCCTAGTTTTTGCAAACTCAGGCTCTGATACCAGTTTGTTGTAACGAACGCTATGAATGCAAGCTAAGAACGAGAAATTGAAAACTAAACAAGAAATTACAAAGACACAAGATATACGTGGTTCCCCAAGATGGGTACGTCCACGGACGAGGAGAGAGAGGATTCACTAACCAACGTGAAGAAGAAATACAAGAGCCGGCTGTAATCCGTAACTCTAGAAAGGCCACAAATATGAAAGCCCAAAAGATATTTTAGAAGTTCCCCAAAAGCCCTATTTATAATAGGCTACAAAAACGGGAACAACATAATTAACCAATGTGGGACTAAGGAATACAAGGCATTCCTAACAGTTTCTTATCATTGGCGTCGTAAAGCCTCATGTAAAGCTTGTTTTTACAGTTGTTGAGGTGTTTGGTGACGAAACTATCGCTTGTGATAAGAGAATACCATGATTTGCATACCGATTTGAATCGAAGCAGAGAAACTACTGGTAGTCTTGCAAGGATTTCAATTACTATATCGCAGGGTAAAAGTTCGTAGGGCATACCGTGCAACATTGTTCTAAGAAGGAGACTGATACAGGTTAATTCACAGCCGTCGGGTTCAAGGGACTGTAAGTAAAAGCCCTAGATTTTGATAAAGAAAACAAAATCTCTTATTAACTCACAGTTGTGATGATCGACCGATACCTTAGATTTTGAGAATTTGGAACCGTGAATCAGGCTTCTGATTCCCCTTTTTTTACTGTTTTAAATAGTCGGCTAACTTGGGGCTTACTTTCAGAGAAGCTTCCATAACCGCTAAAACCCAGCCCATCCGTAGGAGAAATTTTCAGTGTCGGGTGGTTATCATTCGGTGTCTGTTCGGCACATCCGAGCGGTCCAATGCACATTTAGACTGCTCAAATTTGGAGGGAGAAAAAGGAGAGAGAAAGAAGAGGGGTGAGGGGAGCGAGAATGTTTTAATTTGAGCTGTCCAAAGGTACATCGAATGGCTTGAGAGTGCCAAGCGGACATCACGTGGGATATATCCATCCTGCACCCAAAAATTTCTCAATCCAAAAAACAATAAAAAATGAAGAGCAACTAGTAAACGTCTTTTCCTAAGAAACAGATGACCCAAGTGATTAAAACAGAATTAGGCTTCGTTCCAAAACACTTTCTTAAAAAATAAGTATTTATTTCATATTTTCAAACTCAAAAATAATATAAATGAAAAATAATTTTTCAATTTTTTTTGCACCGTATTAAAGATCTCAATGAGATTTATCAAACAAGATCCATATTGATAGAAAAATTATTTGTATAAGCACATAATTTTTGAGCTTAAAATTGCCTTCTTAAAAAATAAATACTTTTTTGGCTTTCCGGAATGGAGCCTTAATCTCATTCACATTAACAAACAAATAAATAAGTGTGAAATTAAAGAAAGCAGCAGGATTTAATTTAGCTACCCAAAAAATAATAACACAGATATTTAAAAAAGAAGAAGAAGAAGAGATATATAGTGCTTCAGAAAAAGAAATTATGTTCTCAAAACCTGATTTGAGTTCCTGCACATTCTTTGCAGACGCTACTCTTTGACAATATCCCCTCCTCTCTTGGAAGTTCCAAGCACAGAGTCACAGACAGCATCACAACGGGTTCAACTGGCCGTCCGAGACGGCATTTTTGCTTTCCACTGAGACAAGGGATTCCACGAAAGGCTCATAATGAGATGCATATGGAGGATCCCTAAATCCAGTATCTACCAATGCTTTGGATCCAATGTCATAAGAAAGCAACCAGTTCGGTGTTGTCAATAGAAGAACCTCACCATGTTTCCTAAACCCCAATGTTCTTCCGAGACATACTGGCCGATCCAACTTAAATTAGCTGAGTAGTTCGGTCCAAGAATCTGGGACGCCGTATTCTTTCAATACCCACATGCTGCAGTCACCTTTGTCCATTTGCCGATTACATATCACGGCTAGTGATTCCCGAAATAATATAACTGACAAGGATCCCGGCCAGTTCCTGGTTGGCTAGAGCACGCGGTAGCATCATCACAGAGAATGTTTCTGCACTCATATCGAAGGACACTATCAAAGGTTGATCGCGTTGACCCACAGCAATCCAATTTACAGCACCATTAACAAAAGCTTGCGACGACCCTAAATAGATTAAGCAATAGGGAGGAAAAATAGACCTAAACCCTCTCCGGGATCCTATGCCTTGTGTGTAAAGCTCAACCTGCGGTGGAAATTCGGGCTCATATGGATACTTCTGATCCACAATTGATACCACCTTGTACTCGGGAGTAGTCGGGTGGGCCAAAATAGAGCCGGCCCTGGGGGAGGCCCACCGGGCGGCCGCCTTGGGCCTCCCAGTTTTGGCCCAATTATAGGGCTCCGAAAACTTAGAAGATATTATATATTACGTATGCAAGATATTTTACAAATAGGCAAAGGTAGCACGGTAGCAAGTTCCCTGCTCTTTAACCACAAGGTCATGAATTTGACAAATAGGCAAAGGTAGCACGGTAGCAAGTTCCCTGCTCTTTAACCACAAGGTCATGAATTTGATCCCTGCACTTTTGATTTTTTTGGTGAAAGTTGTACAAAAAACTGCTGTAAATCTGTAACTATCAAGACTTGAACTCGCGTCCTAAGGGTGGAGAAACATCTTCCCACGGCTAAGCCACGGAACCATGAGACAATTTTGTTTCTCAAATCGAACAGCTAATATATATATATCAAAAAATGAGAGGCCCTATTTTCTAATCCCACCTGGAGCCTCGAAATTATCATGGCCAGGCCTGGCACCAAATCCAACAACAAGCATATCAGCGTGTTGAGGCACATCAAGAATTACTGATTTCCTAATTACCGTTGTGTGTGTAGCGCTTTTGATAAGTGCTACACACACAACCAATTTCTAACCATCCATTACTATAATAAATGGTCAAGATTCGTTCAAATTCTTCCCCAGAAAAGTTAAACTTTTCATTGAAATAGTTTTTTTAAAATCTAGACCGTCCAAATACACCTGAACGGTAAGAATTACGCACACAACTAACACAACGGTTGTGAAAGTAGCATTTTTGTTTATTTATTTATTTTCTTCCGGTTTTAAATATAGTTGGCTGACTTGGGCCTTTCTTCTCTATAACCGCTTAAACTCAGGCCCCAGCCCATCCGTAGGGGAAATTAAAGGGTCCCCGTTACCTTAGATCTTACTCCATTTAATTAGGCTGATAAATAAACGAAAGTTACTGAATTTTGAGTTTGTGTTTGTTCATTCAAAGCTCGTTTAAGATCAACTTGTTGGATAAATAACAACTCAAGCTTAAATACTTTTTGAAGCTCGTTATCAAGATATATAAAAAAATTCAAGATACTCAAAAAAAAAAAAACTAACTGATCTACTCGTTTGGCTTGTTTATCCCCTTAAATCTAATTACATAAGTCTCAAAATATGCTTGGACGAACAAGTTTTTCAAAAACATTTGTAGCATACTAAAATTTGCAAGGACGAGAATTGAGAGTGTGAGCATATGATGTTATGTTAGCACATTACTTCCAAATAATAAGATTTGGGGTGTAAGGAGAAGGAGAGGAACACACACGCGCATATAGATTGAGACTTGGAGTGTTTTTTTAGGTGTTCTCAGAACCGCTCTGTATAATCATTGTTGTATGAGATTTGGGCTGGCTGTTTTTTTTTAGGAGCACAAATATATTGCATTTACAATAATAATAAAAAAAGCCCAAAGGACACTATCGGTCCGAAAATATAAGAAAAACAATCTGGGAAAAAAATCATATTACAGAAGCCGGAAAAAAAAAAAAAAAACTCAGTAACAGTTGTAGGGCCGGCTGTCGTGCTCTCCCAAATGGTCTCCATTTTAGACCCAAAAAAAAAAATTCAGAGTCAAGGGATGAAAAAAAGTATGAAGTAGCTAGGGCTGTCCAAGAAAAACCGAAAACTGTGAAACCGGTCCGGACCGATCCAATCCGTGCTTTTTGGATTTTGTCCGTGGATTAATGGTCCGGACACGGATTTAAAAATTAAAAAACCGTGAGATGCGGATTAGGATTGGATTTTCATTTCAAAACCGTGGATTAACCGAACCGGACCGTGAGATATTTAAAAAAATAAAAATATAGATATGTGTGTGTAATATATATAAATAATTATAATTTTACTAATTTGCTTGTTTGTTTTGAGAAACTAATTTGCTATATTTTGTTTGATTTTTATGAAATGTAATAAGTAGATAATGTTTGATCAGAATTTGTGTATTTTGGACAATACTTAGTTTTATTTGGTTGCTACCTTTCAGCCTTTACCATATTTATTGCCTTAATGCCTTTACTGCCTTTACAATTTGAACAATGTTTATGGAAATTAGTGTTTGCATTTTTATTTGGAATATGATTATGGTAGTAGCATCATTTTATTTTTTTGGAAGAAAATCCGTGGATAAAACCGGGACCGAACCGTGATTTACGGTTCAGAATCCAAACCGAACCGTGAGACTTTTGGATTAGGATTGGATTGCATTTTCTAAAAACCGTGAGATACGGATTAGGATCGGATTCATACGAATCCGATCCAATCCGGACCGTGGACAGCCCTAGAAGTAGCTGCCCAGTGGCTCGTATCTATAAAATTCCAGTCAACGGACACGAGTAAATTCATGTGCCTGAAGACAAAAAAAAAAAAAGGGAGTTCGGATTGTATAAAGGAGTGTCTGAAAACCACTTCCGCAATATATTTACAGCCTGAAAGCGAACGGATATGAAACCGAACATGGCCAAACCCTGAACGAGCAGCAATGAGCTAGACAGATGGCTTGCCTTCAGACTTTCTCTATAAAGAAATACATACCTGGGCAGCCTCTTCAATGTAAATAACAAGCTCAAAATCAGCACAGGGAAGGGGTTCGCAGACCTTGAAGCTACACAACAAGAATTACCAGTATATACAATTATAATATCATCATATATAAACTGAGATTGTATAGCCTGGTTGATTAGACCTGGGTAATGAGTCGTGTCGAGTCGTGTTCGTGTCGTGTCAGTCGGGTTCGTGTCACAAATCACCCAACCCTAACCCGACCCATTTAGAATTCGTGTTTCTTGAGTCGTGTCATTTTCGTGTTTCGTGTCAGAAATGCTCAACCCTAACCTGTTAACTTCGTGTCCTGTTCGTGTCGTGTTATCGTGTTTGTTGTCTAACTCTATATAGAATTATAGATATACCATATATTATGTATATATATTCGTGAAAATGGGTGACACAGATTAGTAATCGTGTTAGTCGTGTCAATTTCGTGTGTCGCGTGTTCAACCCGAACCCGACCCATTTAGCAGCTAAATGTTCACTAGGTTTATAGCAAGGCATGAAGTGGATTAGTTTCTGGAGTTGAGACGAATGTCATAGAGGTAAACTGTTGAAATCAAATTTCTCGGCAACAAAGTTAAAGAATCATAATTCCAACAGGAAGACCGGAAATTACGTTGAGTGCAAAAAATGAAGCAGATTCAGCAATCAGCTTTTCATCTATGAATCTCATCAAACCAAAACACTCCTACATTATGGAATAGAGAAGCAGCAATAATGGACATAGCTGATAGATTCTTTATTATCCTCCAAGGCTCCAACTCAGAGATATGGGTCAGTGTTCAATAGTTGATAACGATGTACATAAAGATGGTGGTGAACCATTACGGATGTTGGGAAGAAGGTCACTTGTTCCCATTTCCAGATTAGCTGGCTCGAGAATGACTTAAGATGCAAAAAATTTGACAGTCGAATATAATGCATTGATGGGTAAAAATGCACAAAAGTCACCTTCCACTTAGTGCCGTTTCAGAACAATGCTAAAACGGGATGGCAATGTTGAGATTCAAGTTTCATACATAGATTCAATTTACACCCAAATATATAACACAGATATTTAAAAAAGGAGAGATATACATTGCTTCAAAAAAAGAGATTATGTTCTCAAACCCTTGTTTGAGTTCACTCTCATTCCTTATAGATGCTACTCTTTGACACCATCCCCTCCTCTCTTGGAAGTTCCAAGCCCAGCATCACAACGGGTTCAACTGCCCATCCACGATACTATTTTTGTTTTCCACTAAAACAAGGGATTCAACGAAAGGCTCAAAATGAAATGAGCTTGGATGCCCCCTAATTCCGGTATCTACCGATGCTTTGGTTCCAATGTCATAAGAAAGCAATCGGTTGTCTATCGTCGATACAAGAACCTCATTACGTTTCATAAACCCCAATGTTCTTTTGGGATATACTGGCCAATCCAATCTAAAGCTGAATAGTTTGGTCCAAGATTCTGGGACTCCATATTCTTTCATCACCCAAATGCAGCAGTCATCCTTGTCCCTTTGCTGGCCACATAACATAGCCAATGATTCCCGAAACAATGTAACTGATAAGGATCGTCGTTCCCGATCGGCCAGAGCAGATGGGAGTATCATCGCAGAGAATGTTTCTGTACTCATATCGAATGACACAATTAAACGTCGACAACCAACAGACACGCGCGGATCCTCAGCAATCCAATTTACAGCTCCACCAACGAAAGCTTGTGACACCTTATGTGTGATGTCAATGAAACAGTAGAGAGGAAAAGTCGAACCTAACCCTCTCCAGGATCCTGTGCCTTGAGTGTAAAGCTCAACATAAGGTTGAAGTTCATGCTGATATGGATACGTTTGATACACAATTCTTACCACCTTGTACTCATGAGTTGTGGGGTGGGCACCAAATCCAAGAACACACATTCTCGCCAATGGAGGCTTAGGAAGAGTTACTAATTTCCTCATTGATGGGTTCCAAACAATAATAGCGGATTTATCCCAGGAAGAATCCTCCCACATACATAATAAACCATTGCAGCTACCCGCTATCATGAAATCCGCAGATGGGGCTTTATACGGGAACTCTAGTTCTGAATACTCATGACCACATTGGTCATCGTCTCGACAAATAAAATAGCACTCTTTCTGAAAATCTCTGTAGTAAATCCCAATGTGCTTGTTTTTGCGGTGGTTGAGGTGTTTGGTGACGAAACTAGGGCTTTTGATAAGAGAATACCACGATTTGCATACGCTTTTGAATCGAAGCAGAGAAACTACGGGTAGTCTTGCCAGGATTTCAATTACTAGTTCAAAGGGTAATACTTCATAGGGTATGTAGTCTGACATTGTCCTTAGAACAAGACTGATACAGGATTCACAGCTGTCGGGATGAAGGGACTGTAAAAGCCCTAGATTTTGAGAAAGAAAACAATGTAAGATATTGACTTACAGTTGCGATGATCGATCGAAGTCCCAGATTTTTGAGAATTTCGACCTCGTGTATGCATCTGCAGATCACTTTAAAAGTTTACCCACAAACTTACCCAGTTGAGAGAGAGAGAGAGAGAGAGAGAGGGTGAACGACCCAAGGCCAGGTGAGTGAGTTGAGAGGTTTCTCAATCGAGATAGGTAGAGTACATACTGCATTATTTCTTCTTTTCTTTTTTTCTTTTTAATTTATGAATAGTATCACTATCGTGTATCATAAAATAAGTTAATAAAATTTAATATGCAGTTAAATGTTCGTTATACCTAATTAAAATCTAAAAATCTGTTGTATATATGAAAAATAAGTTTTCTTCCGAGTTTCTCAAGTGGGATTTATCGCATTGACACTTTTTTGGTTATTGCTTAAAGGAATAGAAGAAGAGCCTTTATTTGATTCATGCGAAACAGGATCAAAATACATTCTTCCTTTCCTTTGAGCTCTAATTGGTTGGGTTTTCGTTTTCTTTAATTGGTTTGAATGTTGCCATAACAATTTAGAACACGATTGGAGTTCTATTTCTAGTATGACATTTTTCCAATAAATAATTGCGGGAAATGAACGATACGGAGTGAGATAAGTGTAGTTTTTAGAAGGAGGCGTGACAAATCATAAGATACGTATTTCGTAGCATAGATTTTTAACAACTATGCTTGTGACAGCTTAGTAAATGACCGTGGAAACTTTATATCCATCTCAAACCAATTGGCAATGAGTGGAGAGGTCCCAAGTATTATTAAGTGATCACCCATTCCACTCCCAAGCAATATGGGATTCATTTCCTTAACATCACCCCTCACGAGCAGCTGCGTTTGAAGTCTGTCACGTGTGGCCACTTTTGGATCCTATTATCGTGCAGCCTTTCTATTGGTCTGTCATCATGTGGTGTGGATTATGAATTTTATAAAACGTGGGGTGGAACGGGCTCCGCTCTGATACCATGTGGAAACTTTATATCCATCTCAAAACCAATTGGCAATGAGTAGAGAGGTCCCACATGTTATTAAGTGATTATTGGATAGACTTGTGTTATCACTTTGTTATGTTTGTTATGTTACAGCTTTGAATTACCATTTGTATTTATCTCTTTCCAAAGTGTAGCTTATCACTTTATCTCATGTAACCCATGTTATATAATGCAACGTGATCTCACCATTTGAAGTGTGAGAGAAACTTACTTCTACCAGAATATTGTTTCAAGTTTGATGAAGTATTTCGGGGGTGAGGAGAAGGGGAGGATTTTCTTATGATCTGTTGAGAAGGGAAAGAGTTGGAAGTCTCAATGCCATGAGATTTGAGATAGCTGCTGTGCTCTCTCAAATGAGCTCCATTCTAGGCCCAAAAATATAAACCAAACCGCACCGGCTCGCAGCTCTATAGCACCTTGAGTAGCTCATTTATGTGAAAAATCAAAGTTGAATGGACAAGAGAAATTCAATGAACGATTAAAATGGTATTTTGGGGATGAATGGCAAAATAATCCTTGAAAGCTCTAAAATGTAAACAGTTGCGATCGTACTATTGAGCTCATGCACCTTTTCCTTTTACAAAAGGTGGTCACAATAGCTACCCAGGTTCAACATCATGGGCTAAAAGTAAAAAATTTTTTTTAGATGAATGAGAAATCATATTGGACAAGCTCATTTGCTCAATTTCCCCCAAGAGCTTCTCTAACCACGAAGGCAAAGTAGTGCTATTATATGCTGAGGAATAATTCATACTATATTGCACTGCCTAAGCATACTTTGTTTGACTTTTTTTTTTGGTCAAGATAGGGACTTCTTTTCTTTTTTTAAATAACACAGTATTTCCAAACTAGCTTACGCTCATCTTGATTAACAAATAAAAAATCTAACCGTTATTGTAACTACATTAGACATCTCAGCTTGCGAAAGAAACTTTCAAGATAGACTTTTCACTGCGTAAAACAGAGTATTTTCATTATGATAATACTCCTATATTTCATAAGGGACCTTTCGTAGAGTACCTGGAAAATATTTGTCCCCAAATAAAACACAAGTGTGCCAAACACCAAGCATTACTAGCAAACCCCCATCATGGCCTTAGCTAATTCGTCTGAAAACTAGGTGGAGAGTTACAAAGGATCACAAAATCCTCCTCTTCATCGCTTTTACAGAAAGGCTGGCCAACAAATCCGCGCACTGGTTTCCTTCGTGGTAACTGAAATGGTGCAGCACTGAGAATTTTCCCATAGCAAAATCAATAGCAGCAGATGCATCTATTGCCACTTCAATTCCTTTAAGGTTCAAACTTCTAGCAAGCTTAGGCCATCGCGCAATGCCCAAAGCTCCTCTTCAATTGGGGAAACCTGTCCAATCTTTCTATGACATCCTGTTACCCAAGTCCCATTTTTGGACGAATGAGGCCGGTGGCTCGCCCAGTGGTCAATTTTACCACGCCATCTGTGTCAAGCATACGCTTGCCCTGTGGTTGTTTCTATTTAACATTTTTCAGGTGTTTTGGTTCGCCTTTTTCCTTCTTGAAAACAAAGTGCTGCCCACTCGTTTGCCTGTGCCAAAACATCACTGCACATGCGTCGAAAGGTTTTCCTTGGATTGGAAAACTTGGTTTTCAAATATGTGTTTATTTCTGTTGGTCCGAATGGTCCAGAGACAAAAAAGAAACAGGATACTCTATCTAACCCGACTCGTGAATACACTTTGACTGACAATTGTTATGTAGCCAAACACTAGGATTTTCCTGCGAGAATTGATTCAAAGTCGTGTTGGTCCAAATTGTGCTAGCAAGGGTACACTCTCTCAACGCATGAATGGTGCTCTCAGAAATACCACAAGCAAGGGGGCAGAGATCATTTGGCCATATTTGGCGAGTACACAACAACTCCTTTGTAGAGAGATGACGACGTATCGCTAGCAAAGATAAAATACACAATCCTAAGATTGCCGTTAATTCTCCAAGTCTATCTCCAGCCAATGAAACTGATCAACCTGACCAAGTCCTGAATAAGCCAGCAATGAGCTAGATGGGTACCACTCTAAGACACCAACTTGTCCTTTCACCAAAACTAGGGATTTCATGGAAGTATCACCATTAGATGAGGGTGCATCGTCCTCAACTCCCGTATTTAATTTAGGAAACAAATAATCGGCTCTTGTGGCTCACTATCTCTAATGTAATGATAATGAACACAGTGAAACTGCAAATGAGGTAGATAAAAATTGGGGATATGACACATAAAGAACAAGGTAACCTCCAATGAAACACGGGAAATTGAATTTAACATTGTACTTGCACTTGGTACTGCTTTGACAAGACAGTCAGCGACACTTCTCGGACATGGGTAGAAGACATTATTTATTTTTCCAACAGCAAGGTTGACGACACAATGACACTTACAGATGTGAAGCCAAGTATTGAGATGCTTGAACACGTTCATTAATAATAAAGGTAAAATCTGCGCGCAAGCTTGGTTTGAAAAGGAATCCAACCAACTAGAGCTCAGCTTGTTAAGCTTGAGAGTAGCTCGACGTGACATGTATAGGGCATTTGACAGCCACACTCTGACCAGAAGATAGGAGTCCAAGAAACAAAAAAATGAACTTCAGGTTTTGACTGGTAAAAGTTAACATATAAAACAAACGTAAGAGAAATCAAGCATCTAAGTTAGAACAACATGCACAATCATATTCCTAACAAATGCATTGCAGATAACCCAACTACTATAATCAGCAACACATCACATAGTTATCACTACATTCTAAAGCAATAAAAGGATTGTCTGTGTTTGCTTGCGCATCGTCAAAATGTTGAGATTTCAGGAGCAAACATGACTTTGAGTTGTGATTCACTCTCAGTCTCCTCCTGACAAGGAAACAAGATATCTTGATTTTGTTTCCATCTTTGCTTGGACCAGGATTCCTCAAAACTGGTGCTCTTTCATCTTTATCCTTTGCTCTCTTGGAGTTTAGAAGCATAGCATCACAAAGGAATCAACTACCATTTCCTTGTTTCACTAAAACTAGGGATTCCATGAAAGTATTACCGTCAAATGTAACCGAACTATCTGTATCTATGAGATTTGCCGAGGTTTTGGTCTCACAGTTGTAAGAAAGTAGCCGGTGGTCATTCGTCGATAGCAGAACTTGACCATTTTTCCTAAATCCTATTATATGTCTCAACCCTATTGGAAGATTAATATCGTATAGTTTAGCCCAAGATTCTGCAACTCCATATTCTTTCATCACCCATATGCAACAAAAACCCCCATCATGACATGACACTGCCAGTGATTCTCCATATGACATAATCGAGTGGCCCACTAGGTTTTGATTGACCAGACGCACCAGAGCGGCAGGCATCTTTGTCACTGAGAATGCTTGAGAACCCATATTGAATGCCATTATTGAACAGGGGAGGAGACCATCCACCACTCTCCTTTCAAATGCAATCCAATGTATTGCTCCATTAACAAAAGCATGGGACCAAAACAACTCCGCAATGCCATGTGGATAACCAACACAAGTGATGGATCTCCATGATCCTATGCCTTGGGTGTAAAGCTCAACCTTGCAAGGCTGCTCCATCTCCCCCTTCTCGAAAACAATACACACCAACATGTACTCTTGCGTCGTGGGGTGGGCACCAAATCCCAAAACAAACCACCAAGGAGGAGTTTCCAGCTGAGAGGGCATGGGAAGAGTCAATGATTTTCTAATTAATGGATTCCACAGAACAATACGCCTACACGATGGCAAATTGCGATCGACCATACATATCAAACCATTGCAACTACCCACTATTCTTATATTCCCAAATGGGGTACTAAAAGGAGGCTCGAGTTCAGAGAACTCATCACTAAATTTTTTATCGCCACGGCACAATAGATAGCGCTCTTTCTCTTTCTCATAGTTGCAAGTCTTAAGGAGAAGGTTTTCGGCGTTTGGTTTGCTGCGGTTGAGGTGTTTGGTGATGAAACTAGGGCTTGTTATGAGAGAGTACCATGATTTGCATACGGATGTGAATCGAATAAGAGATTCTACGGGCAGTCTTACGAGAATGCCATCTACAAGTTCAGTTGGTATGTAGTCCGACATTGTTCCTGTAACAAGACGATAATAAAGGTATCGAGACCACTGGGAAAAAAAAAACAGAGAGCCTAGGTTTTGGACATTAGAACTTACAGTTGTGTTTGTCGGTTGAAGCCCTGGTTTTCGACGGGTCCGATCATCCGATTCGTCTCGAATTTCTATGAATTAACCCAGCATTTCCGATCAAAAAAAAATACCCAGCATTTCAATGATCAAAGCCAGTAAGCAAGCATAACTGAGGAGAGAGAGAGAGAGAGAGAGAGAGAGAGAGAGTTTTCCCTCGTTTTCCCCAACTTTTCTCGTCTATTCCGAAGCACCAGCTTTGCCCAGCCCATAGGCGATAACTTGGCCCATCACCATATCCAGCCAGTCGGATCCGGATCATTTGTTTTGCTCAAAGGAAAAAAAAGAAGAGAAAAAGTCGCGTTCATTGGTAAGGACGGACTTAGGTCCGGGTCCGGGAGTCCGATGTTGTTCACGCTAACACCCACAGCCTCCATTCCAAAATTTTTGGCCTTTTTGATATTTGTGCATTTCTTTTAGAATATTTGTGTCGTTCTTTAAACCTTTATATCTTTCAATATAAATTTCAAAAAATATGCAATATAAATTTTGTTTGATAGCTCTCGATTAGATTTATAATATAAAATTAAGAAAAATATCATAAATTGAGAGATATAAGAATTTAAATAACAACGTGAATATAAAAAAAAACCAAAAATTTTGAGACAGGGGAATAATTTTTAAAACGCTTTCCTAGCCATTGAATAAGAGGCAATGCCAATGCATATTGCAACAATGATGTATACTGTATGAAAATATACATCAAGACAGTTGGGTGGAGGATTCAGTTAAGAAAAATCCAGTAATTATTAAAATTTTAAGAGGGGAAAAGGATGAGGATGAAAATATTCCTGAACAACATATTGAAGCATACCGAACTGAAAATGATCCTATTTCTGATCCTCTTTTTGCTCCAACCAAAGCTGCCATAAATGGGGTAAAAGGAAAGAAGAAGAGGAAAACAATTGATGATATTCTGGGATTTACAAGGGTCAACTCTTTCAATAACAAGTGTAGGAATAACAAACCAAAGTGTGCAGTTTATAGATCTGTCGTTGCAGCTTTAGCTCTCTGCATCTATCTCTTCAGATGGAGTTATTAACAGAAATAGAATAATTCTGGATGAAACACAAGCAATTTGGACCTGCAATAAGATCATGGGATTAAGGTATGATGGTGAGGAGGCTGAAGTCGTAAGCAAATTTGCAGATATGGTAGCTAAAGACTTGGACAGAGTTGACAAAGTGGCAAGGCAGGTCTAGCTCTCTAATTCATTGACTTTTTGGTAGTTGTCGTCATTGAAGCTGTAGTTTGGCTTCTTTGCTTTTCGAATTCAAATGTTTTCTGCGTGGAAGAATCCGTGGGGTCTTGGTGGGGTGTGTTTTGGTTGTTAGGTGAGGGTGTCTTGTCCTGAGTGGGGGTGGGGGTGTCTTTGTTTGTGGGTGTGTGGGGGTGTATTCCTGTGGTTTTGGTGCTGTTTTGTTGGGTCCTTTTGGGGTGGGCCTTGTTGGACGTTGTTCGGATTGATTCCTTGTCAATCCTTGGAGCTTGAATAACTTGCTCTCTTATTATTGTTCTTCTTTATTTATATAATATCCATTTTTCGCCGTTCAAAAAAATGATGTCTACTGTTTTTATTACACTTGGCTTTCTCTCTTAAAAATATCAAACATCAAATGAAAAATTTAAAGGACGGTAATGTTTACCCTCTTTACATGAGGGTGAACAAAATTATTCGTCTTCATGCCTTCACTTTCTTTTTTCACTCTCACACTTTCTAAGTCACAATCGTAACAAAGTAGCCGGTTGTCAATCGTCGATAGCAGAACTTCACCACTTTTTCTAAATCCTACTATCTTTTTCAACACTCCTGGAAGACTAATATTGTATAGCTTATCCCACGATTCCGCAACTCTGTACTCTTTCACCATGCACCCATATGCAACAAGAACCTTCCTCCGGTTGTCCATGACAAAACACCGCCAATGATTCTCCATATGCCAAAACGGATAGTTGGAATGGGCTTTGACTGACTAGAGAGCATCAGGCGTCATCATCTCTGAGAATGCTTGAGAACCCATGTTGAACAACGTTATCAAACTGCATAAACCATCTACCCTTTCCCGGTCAAATGCAATCCAATGCGTGGCTCCATTAACAAAAGCCTGGCAGCCAAAAAAAAACGGAATTTCACGAGGATGACCCACTGAAGTGATGGATCTCCATGATCCTGTGCCTTTGGTGTAAAGCTCAACCTTGGAAACTGCCTTCTCGTAAGCAAAATACACAAATGCAAGTTATGTAGCTCCTATTTCATGCAGTCTTTGCTAGAATCCACAGTAATAGCTTGCCAGGGAGTGATCGATGGCTCTAGGTAGATGGTCTTGATCTTTCCACGGATTCACATCGACAAGCTAAACAAAATTTCATCACATAAACTGCATCAAGCTTGTCGACTCTCCTCTTGCGGGTGCCGGGTGGTGTTCAAGTTGATTTCCTCTGTCAGTCTCTTGGATCTCTTGATTTGGATCTGGACGTATGGAGCTCCTTCTTCCCAATCCAAGTCAGTGCCTAGCCGGCCAGAGACGACTAGAAGGCACTCCGATGGCTAAGTAAGTCCCAGTTGATTGCATTTGTAGTACAGTGTTAAGGTAAGGACAGTGTACCTATCTAAAGTTTGGTAGTGTACCTGTCTACGGTTTACTACTTGGTTAGAATTTATGCATGATGATTGCTGAGCGTCACGTTGTTAGACAGCATCGAGCCACAAATGGGTAGTCTATGAGTAATTAGTTAGCAGTTCAAGAGCGTAGCCATGTGGTACTCCGAATCTTTTATGATTACACCAAAGATAGGTAGTCTATGAGAAGTTATTTAGCAATTCAGGAGCATAGTCACGTTATGCTCCAAACTAAAGATGGTTAGTCCATGAGTAATTATTTAGCAGGTCAGGAACACATTCACATGGTATTACCGCTACGGATCAATTATTTGAGTTCTTAAAGCATCTCTAACTTTTACCCCTTTTCAATTCATATTTGTGTGAAAAGTTGGGTCAAAATTTTTTGTTGGGTATATCTTCTTCAATGCTATACCAATTTTTTTTTGGTCCAACTATAATGTTTTTTAGGCCTTCCTCCAAAATTTAAATAAAAATAGCACATTAGTAAATATTAAGTAGTGAAAAGAGGTTTTGAGATAAATGAGTATAAGTTTGGATCTATCCAAATTATTTTAAGTATTTTTTATCCCAAATTTAAATTTAGGTAAAAAATTGGATAAGGATTGAAGGTGCGTGCACGTCTCTGACGGTAATTACTAATTAGAGATAGTCGCTTGAATAAATTTTCTGCGCAACAAATTCTCCCAAATTGAAACCCTAGTTTTCTCCGATTCCACTTCTGCGTTTTTTTTTTTGGCCGACGATAATGTCGAACCAAGGAAACAATTTCAAATGAAGTGCGACGCACTGTATGTTCTTCGCAATATGGAGCCAGCTGATGCACTATGTTTAAATGATTCTTATGCTCCTCCTCATCTGTTTATTGAAATCATCTGCCATGATTGGCAATAGGCAGTTGTCGTACGGTATATGTCATGATGTCCGTCGTTGTCACAAGGATATCATGTAAGATAAATAATACCATATCGGTATACGCAGCGGAATAGGATCGAACTAACCTCCATCCATTGTTGTTCAAGCTGACCACCGAACACGCACGTATTAGATCTAGGTGTCTTCTAACCTATGCATGACTTGAGTGCCTTTAGTGATGAATGTCAAAGGCTTAAATAGATGCTAGGTTAAAGACCCTTTATCTTCCTTAGAAAACCTTATAGTTTCCCTCCATCATGGAAACATTTATGGAGATAGTGGAAAGCCAAAAGCTTTTAAAACCACCACTACATATAATGTAAGTAGGCAACTAACTATAATCACACATGTGACTAGTGGACCCTAAAATATTTCTTACATTCTCCCACTGGCCCACGAGACACATGTATATTACTTTAGTGATAAATACTTTCATATGCCCATGTAACTGAAATTGCCCATATCCTTGAAATTCAAAAAACCTCCTACTCCATTGAAAAACATCAAACATAAATCATAGCGGTAATGCTGTAACTAATAGGCATTCCTTTCCATGTATTACAATGTGAGACACTTTCCAACGAGTACCGGACAATACCGAATAAGATAAACTTGATAAATAACTAACTAGTCGTCATTTAGGGTCCTCTTTATTTATCCCAATGGATAAACTTTATACGTACTTCTTACCTTATGTGCACATGTACTCTAAGAACACTCATAGCGTGTCCAAATTCCAATTGAGCAACAAATGAGAGAAAACATTATAAAATGAGCTAACATGTCATATATTCACTACATGACATATACTATTTTGCCGGCAAGAATTAGCTCAACACTTTATACTCAATGGTCACAAAAAGTGTTTTTCAAACTCTCTCTCCCTTAATGAGCTACTTTATGTCGATATACTCTATTTGGCTTTTTTACTTTATCTTAGAGAAGAAAATTGTAGCCGTAGTAAACTTTGTAATGATCTCACCATAACATCGACAACTTGAGACTCTTAGTTCATGCTATCTAGTTTCATGCATAGCTCCCACTAATTTCTTCATTTATAGAAAATAGCAACTTATATAAAACATGATCGAGGTGCATGTAAATCAAGTTAAAAATTCTTGGTTCTTTATAAGTACCTCATATCCTTTATTTGTAGCCTTCTAGAAGTCATGCTCACTTGCATATCAATCTATAACTCTTTTCTCGATGCTATCCAAACCAAAACTATACTAGATCTTCAAAGGGTCCTTAAACCACTAGTATAGAAAAAGAACTCCAAATGGATATTACTTTGAACATTAATCTTAAAGGGTTAAACCTCTCCCACTATTAATGTTCAACTTTTATTTTGCGCACTTGATTATGTGATTATAGACGCTTCATTCACATAGTGCAAAATTATGACCCCTGCATTGGAGAAAAGGAAATTTCTAGATAGTCAATATAATTTCTGCAACTTTATAGCGGAACGCGAGAAGCAACTTTATAAGCAGTATGAATGGCTACAACAACCAAGAAATAATGACTCTCAATTTGCTTGTAAATTCTAACCTTCCTGTGGGTAGAGGTGCATCACGCATGAATTTACGTAACACTATATAAACAAGATAAATGATCAAAATAATGAGAACAAATTCTCCGTACCTGTGGGCATAGGAAGGGTTTATTCTCGACTTTCAAATGATCATCTTACTCAACTTAAATCACAAAAATAACAGCCTCCTCGCAGGACTGAGATTTATTTTCATGATTTAACTTCAACTTTTATGCTAATCTTTAACTTAAACAAGGTAAATTCAAACCTCCCTGTGGGTAAAGGCTGCAACATGCACTGAATTTACTTCGCTGCAATAAGAAGACTAGCAAATTCGAACATCAACATAAAATGCATAATAGTGGGAGAAAACTTCTGTGTTGATGTGGAATTTTCAATCTTGTCTCAAACAAACTAATAAAATTAATTATTCTCCTGTGGGTAAAAATAATTAATCTTATTAATTCAAATTTAATGGTTGATGCCATATAACACCAACATATATAGCCCAATGGCTATCCATGTGACAATTCTTAATATGAACATCATAATATTTCAAGATGCTGTGGCTAATCTCGAAATATTACGACGTCCAAGTCATCCCAAAAGGCATAAACCAAACTTTAATGGGACAAACCCCAATAACGTTCACTCTTGAGTCCCGATACCACGAGTCGATCTCATGATCAAAGTTTGAACATAGATCGCAATCATGCATAGTAAGCAATATGGGCTTAAATGAAATCAAACTTTACTGTACATGCATAATCCAAATATGAAGAAAACATCAAGGCATATCGGTAGAACAAGTGCCCAAATAATTCTTGCCATAAGCAGAATCAACCTATATGTCCACATAGAACCAAATAGGTTTGCACATGCGAAACTTGAATTTATCTTGATGCCTAGATCCCATAGTTGCGGTATCTCATTAAATACATGTTATGTGAGATCAAATTCGATCTATCACCAAGCAATGTTAAAGATCTTGAATCTGATCCACCGAAATCATGAAATATACACAAAAAACATCACAATCTCTGGACTAGAATGATATCTAAGCAACTGATCAGATTGATGCATGGGTGATCATAACGATCAACACCAAACTTGCGTAGGATCCATTATGATCAGAAGCAAATGCGATCATATACATGCTCTGAAATTTCTTTCACTGTATTGGATCAAAGAGTTTATAGCAAAACTAAAATCGTTATTGATACCTTGATAATTAGCATTGAACGTGTTCATATGCCCAAATCATATATGCCTAAATCATAGATGCAGTCCGAGATATATGTATGAAGTCAACTTCAAGATCTGTATACTAAACAACATGAACTAGAGGGTTGCTCTGATACCACATGTAAGATAAATAATACCATATCGGTATACGCAGCGGAATAGGATCGAACTAACCTCCATCCATTGTTGTTCAAGCTGACCACCGAACACGCACGTATTAGATCTAGGTGTCTTCTAACCTATGCATGACTTGAGTGCCTTGAGTGATGAATGTCAAAGGCTTGAATAGATGCTAGGTTAGGGACCCTTTATCTTCCTTAGAAAACCTTATAGTTTCCCTCCATCATGGAAACACTTATGGAGATAGTGGAAAGCCAAAAGCTTTTAAAACCACCACTACATATAATGTAAGTAGGCAACTAACTATAATCACACATGTGACTAGGTGGGCCCTGAAATATTTCTTACATATCACAGTCTACATTATGTGACATTGCACTTTTGTACAAGTCGAAAATATGTACAAAATTCGGTAACCAACTGCCGAACTATGTGTGTGTGTGTGTGTGTGTATATATATATATATATATATATGAAAATTATACATAACATTTTGATAAATAGCTGTCGAAAACAAGATTATATTTTGATAACTACATGTTGAAAACTAAGTGTAATAGTATGGCGCACGGTTATTACCGTCACATGAATTAGGAGACCTATTTTACTTGGAATTGGATAACTATCAGTCTAATCCATTGTAACTTACAATTATAAATTGATAGCCCATGACAATCCTCTCTCTGGTGTTGAAGATGAAGAAAACAATGGTGTTGAAGATGGCGGCTAAAAAGCGGAGCAGTGGTAGTGTTGATGATGGAGTTGCATGGATGAGAGGGGCTATGATCGGCGAAGGAGGTTTTGGGTCTGTTTGTATTGCCACTGCGAAGCAATGCGACGTGAAGCAACAGAGATCTCAGTCGTACATGGCTGTGAAGTCGGCTGAGATCTCTGTTTCGGATTCACTTCAAAAGGAGAGGAAGATTTCGAATGATCTTAAAGGGTGTCCTATGTAATGCAATGCTTTGGGGAAGAGATTACAGAGGATGAAATAGGCAACAACTTACATGGTGTATAACTTGCTGTTAGAATATGCTTCGGGAGGTTATGTACACAATTTGATCGAGAAATCTGGAGGCATTGGGTTGCCGGAGTCAGAGGTCAGAGAACAAACAAAATCAATGCTTTTGGGTCTGCTTTACATACACAAGAAGGGCTACGATTCATTGCGATATCAAGCCTGAGAATATAATGCTTGTGGAGAACGAAAGAGGAATTACTGCAAAGATTACAGACTTCGGGCTTCCAACAAAGCAGCCGGACATAGACTGTAAAAGAGAGAGAAGGCAAAGTCGGCTATCAGGGTACACCGATGTATTTGGCTCCCGAGTCTATCATCCGCGAAGAGTACAAGGCTCATACTGATGTTTGGGCACTTGGGTGCTCTGTGTTGGAGATGCTCACGGGGAAAGTGGATCTTTTATTTAGGATTGGATTCACGCCGGAAGTCGCAGAGATTCCAACCAGGATGTCGAAACAGGCTCAAGATTTCCTCGAGAAGTGCTTGGTTAAAAATCCCAAGTTACGGTGGACCATTGATATCATAGATGAAGGCAAAGGAGCCGTTTTATCCAAAACTCCGGAAGGAAACGGAAATGGACTGTCCCAGATAGGCCTCAGTAAGATGTCATTCGTCGGAAGATGAAGATTGCAGTGAAATGCTTGCTTCGGAAGATGACGGAGGACAATTCAGAATGAGATCGTATTTATCTTACAGCATCTCCAGGAACTGACACGGGAATTCTAGCGAGATGCTCGTATATTTCATTACGAGTAAAGAGTTCTAGTGGACGTAGCTTTGAATTTTCTTGTTTCTCGATTACGACAACTATATTTTCCATTCAATGCTTCGAATAATTTTCTCTACACAGTCTGTTGTCAGCATCATCAAATTTATTCCAAATTTATACCAAAAGAAATCAAACATGATACTAACCAGTAGACCTAATGGTAAACCAGAGATCAGTGACTTGTTTCCACCAGCTCTCATAGTGAAATTGATGATGCATGGGTAATGCCCAAATGGAGAAAATCTATTCGTAACGGTCTTGGTTACTAGTACCATGATCGCACAAAGAGGGAGCTAGGGCTCGTGGATTTGTGATCACCTTCTGAATCACTTAATCAAATCTCTCAGGCTAAGAGAAAAACTCATGCTTACTGATTTTATTAGGCAAAGAGAGGCGAGTGAAACAGCAGGTTCGCGATGTGAAAAGGACATAGAAAGAACAAGGAAGCACCGCAGAACATGCAATTAATAGGACTACAGCAGGAGTTTGCTAAACTTTCTGAAATGTAATCTGAAACAATGCCAGAGTACTCTAAGCCCTGAACGAAAGACAGAATATGACTTAAAAGCTGACAATATTTTGAATCTAATGAAGACAAGACTTGTAACGTCCCAGATTATGAAGCTAATACTTCCTTCTAGTTAAATTGAACCTGAAGCCGCAACTAGTTCAAGACCTCTTGCAGTTGAATATTCACTGTGAGTATTTCGCGAGATCATTTTTGTTCGTTCCTTTCATAACACTTATCACTGAAATTACGCAGCTACTTTTAGTAGGCAATATTAAGAACGTTAGATCTACCCAGTCCTTGACGATCCAGCAGAAGCTATTTCTGTCCATCTCAAGAATGCTAAACTCCGTAGCATCACGTGAAAGAAGTTGAATAAGAAGCAAAAGACCACCACATTTTAGCATATATTTTGAAAGATAAGGGTCTGAAGGGACTCGAGTTTCTGTCAGCTTCCCTGTATCCATGTCCAGTCGAGAGTAGATGTGCTCGTGCCTCGAGCAATTCCCCCTCCATTCCTTGCAATTCATCCAAATAATTTCTCAGTCCAAATGGCACTACGTCTGGAGGTCCCAATTCTAGGTACGACATCCACGTACTTCCAAGATGCACATTCGGAAGCATATATAGCCAATCGGGAGGCGTCAGGGTGATGAGAACCACTAACTAACACAACCTTGTAGTAAGGTGATTTTGTAGCCCGGAGAGCCGGCCCTGAGCTAAAGCAAGTGTTGCGGTCGTTTTAGGCCTCCAAAAAATTTTGAATTATAAAGGCCTCTGGCTTTTTTATCCTTAGTTATATTCCAACAACAGAGGCCATATTTTTAATTTTCGCTTTAAGCTTCCAAAAAGTTAGAACCAGCTAATTGTAGGATCAAAAACCAAGGATGGATCATACCGTAAACACCATTCATATAAAATGCCACTGAGTTTGGGTAGTTGTTTGAACTTTTGGCTGGCAAACAAGAAAATTCCCATCTGTAAGGAAACACAACATTAAGCCATTGGAAGAGTTAGTTAAACATACAGTTGTTCTAGATGTTGATAAACCACCGTAGAGAAAGGAGAGTGCTGGAAGACTGGTGCGGCGGTGGCCGGCGAAGGAGACGGGCAAAACTTGATGAGGGGTTTAGCCGGCAATAGCAGAAGTATCTCGGTTAGCTTATTAGCAAAATCATTAGTGTAATTAGTGCTAAAGTCAGAATTAGTTCAGAGTTAGTTAGCTTGGTTATGGTAGCTAGTTAGCTGAACTGTCTTGGCTGGCTTGGCTCATGTTTCTGTTGTAATTCTGTTGTAACAAGTAGTGGCCCAGCCGGCAGTTAGTGAGGGGGCTTATCAGATTAGGGATTTGATGTAATTCATTTTGTGAAATAAAATTGCGAGAGAAAGTGTTCTGAGATATGTGTTGTCTTCTTGATTTCTTGATTCTTGAATCAATTCTTTAAAGACAAAAGTACATAAACACCTCCTCAACTATCACTTTTTCTCATGGAGACCCTCTCACTTTTAAAAGCGTCCATATAGATCCCCTAAACTACTGAAAACGAAAAAAATGCTAACTCCGTTAACGGAAGGAAGGAAATGACTAACATACCCTTTTTTAATAAGGCCAAAGTACATAAACACTCCCTCAACTATCACTTTGTTCCACGGAGATCCCCTAACATTTATATTATACCCTTATTCTATCAATCGTTCTAATTGTTTTTTTTTTTTTGATTTATATAATTTCTTTTTTCCTGACATCAATCATTTTAAAAAGAACCTTCTGTATATAACAATAAAAAATAGCGTGAAAACCGTGGAGTGATGGCAGCAGGTGTTGCAGTGGTTCTTTTGCTGATAAGAAATGAGAAGGGAAGAAGACGAGGGAAAGGAGAGAGATGTGGGAGAAGAAAAGTCGAGGAGAATGGTGGTGGCAGTCGATGGCAGCTGCTGTGTTACTTTTCTCATCTCTATTTTTTTAACTTTTCTTTAGAGAGTGTGTGTGTGTTTGAGGAGATTGAAAAAAAGGTCACCGGAACCAGTGGTTAGTCAGTTAGGGTATAGAGAGACTATGATTGAGAAGGGGGAGGAGAATACAGTCCTTTTGAGTTTTAATCCAACCATTGATTTTAATGGTTGAGATGAAGTGTTTTTTTTTTAAATTATGTGGGTGGAACCGGCCATATATATATATATATATATGACCAAAGTTTTAGATCTGTTTTCTGATTTTGGGTTTTGATTGGAGGCTGTTTGTAGAGAGAAGAAAGAGAAGGGTTAGAGTGGATGTATGTATGTAATCCAATAAGGGTATTTTTGTCCGATTTATGGATGAGGGGGTTCATCACAAATGGTTTAGAGGCGGAAGGGTGTCACTTGGGTAACGGAGATGAAAAAGCGTTAATTGAGGGGGTGTTTATGTACTTTTACCTTCCTTAAATTTCCATAAGGTCCACATTGCACGCGATGATTTTTGCCGCCAACGAGTGTTTCTCCGATGAGGGTGATGTGGGAAATTCCTGCTTGCTTCTACTACCGGTCGCCATCTTTTTCGACATTTTTCGATTTTGGATGAAAACCCACTAGAGGATTTGAATGAGCGATTTTAAACGTTAAAGAGTCTCTGTGTCCAAAATGTATACATAAAGGGGTCTTCGTGGAATTTTACCTTTTTGTTTAAAGGAAAGTTTGTAGAGTTTTGGAAACCTTGACAAATAAAATTTAAAATGTAATTTTCTACATTTTTGAACTAAATATATCAAACTTTTATGGTAAGTCTAATTTTTATACTTGCCTTTTTTATAATCGCACTCTATTTTGTGTCTTCTTGTATGAAATCTACATCATTAATTTTAGGATGATGCTATAGTGTCTCCGGTTATTTTGGGAACACCGTAATTTTTGACATAACCAACCATTACAAGCATAACAAAAATCAGTGATATGTGCAACCAAAGCCTTATAAAAGCACAACCTCCAAAATCCCCAGAATTTTTGGGGATTTTGGTGGTTATGCATTTGTAAGATTTTTATAATACACATCACTGGTCTTGGTTATGTTAGTAATGGTCAGTTATGCCAAAAATTACGGTGTTTCCAAATGGCGGGTGAACACCGTAGCATTTTCCTTAGTTTTATACTTGCCTTTTTTATAACTACACTTTATTTTGTGGGATGATGCTATGGTGTCCTCGGCCATTTTGAAAATACCGTAATTTTTGGCATAACCGACCATTATAAGCATAACAAAAGCTAGTGATATGTATAACCAAGGCCTTACAAAGGCATAACTCCCAAAATCCCCAGAATTTTTGGGAATTATGGGGGTTATACATTTGTAAGGTTTTTGTTATATACATCACTGGTCTTGGTTATACTTATAATGGTCAGTTATGCCAAAAATTACAGTGTCCTCAAATGGCAAGTGGACACCGTAGCATTTCCCTATTTTATGTCTTCTTGCATGAAATCTACATCATTAGTCTCCCATGAGAGAATTTTTTTTACTTTTGAGAGAATAATGTTGTTATTAATGGTAGAAAATGCAAGAAAGAGAAAAAAAAATATACTTTTTCTTAGGTTCACTTAGTAAGAATATCCTAGAAAGTGGTAGAAGTGAATTTTCCCGTCCAACCCTTTAAAGCTTGAGAACTTGCCTTACTTTTTTCTCACAAAATATGCAAGAAAATTTTATTTTATTGAGAAAATCAATAATAATTATTCTAACTTTCCTCTTTATCCTCTTCCCTCCATCTTTTCTTTTTAATTTGGGCAACTTTTCTCCTTTTTAAATAATGATATTTTATTTTCCCTATTATTTTCTTTGCAAAATTTCCATCCTAATTAAACGGATTTGAGAAAAAAATTATATTTTCTTTATCTTTTCTCTCACTTCACTTTCTATTATTTTCACTTTCCATTATATTTTTCTCCCTAATCAAACGGATCCTAAAGAAAACCTTGACGGTCATTTGGAGATTTTGGGTAAATATAGAAGGGGGATGGATATGAGGGTGTATATGCAAAGAGGGTGGACCCATCTCCTAAGAAGGGTGGATTTGTAATCCAGTGTTTGGATGGATTTTTTGGAAGAGGGATTTGGACGGTAGATATGATAGGATAAGATGTAAAATGACTTTATTGCCCCCATTTTATTAATTTAATGGATAGTATAGGTTAATTAGGGCACATCTGAAATTACCGCAAATCTGGCATATAACCTAGGGAAAATCAAAAATTGGTGATGAACCCCAGCTTTGGAAAATCAAATTAGGGCTGAAATTCGAGTGATAAATTAGGGCTAAAAACTAAAAATTGAGCAACAGATATGCTAAAATCTAAAATTAGACCAACATATCACAAAACCACCACAGAAGACCAGATCAAGGTCGCGAAACCACCAACAGAAATCGCAAAACAAAACTAGTTGAGATAAACGAAAATGACCAAAACCCAGCGCCCAAACCAAAAGAAAGAGCTACACAATCTTTCACCAAAGCTGCATATCCAACGATGGGGTACCCCTATCATTACAAATCTCGACAGAAGGGGAGTAGTAGATAGAGAGAGAGAGGTCTTAATAGGGAAGAAGATGTATATAGTATGGACAAAGGGCACTTTTGTCCAAAAAAAAGCCCAAATCTTTGACAAGTTAGCTTCCAGCTAACAGTTCTAAGATGGAAGGGTGTCACCTGGGTAACGGGGAATAGTTGAGGGGGTTTCCTTGGGCGTTTTTTAAGATTAGGGGGTCTCTGTGGAAAATAATGATAGTTGAGGGAGTGTTTATGTACTTTTGCAACCAAATTAACTTCCTTGTTTTCTGTCGGGCCAGGCTATTCGCACCCACGTTTTTACTCCCGTACCCCATTAAAAATTTGTAACTAATTACAACATAACCCCCTAATGCAAAATGACCTCCTTACCCTTATGCCTATACATGAAATGACCTACATGCCCTTATGACCAAAACCCCTAAATTACCCACCACCCCCTTCCCCCCAAAATCTTCCCCCCAAAATAAAATCAGTCGATGAAAAGAAAAGAAAAAAACAGACCAAAGACCAAAGAAAAAAACAGACCCCTGTTCTTCATCTTTTCTTCTCCTCTCTCTCTAAATCTTCATTCTCTTTTCTCCTCTCTCTCAAATTTTCCAATGGAGGAGGAGCAAGGACAAAATATTGTATCAATGGAAGGTTCAAGTCCTTCCATTGATCCATTTTTTGACCCACTTTTAGGATTAGATTTTGAAATTGAATCAAATTCTATTGGCAACCATTTGGTGGTAGAGGACAAGAAAGATACTGTGATGGACATTGTTTGTTCGAAGCTGCGAGAGGAGATAAGTTTTTCCATTTACAATGGCGTCTGCTTTGTTGTTGAGGCATCTGGGTTTATGAAACCCAGTTTTTCGAGGGTTTCGACGTTTCTGGTTCGAAATAGAATTGTCACTGTAATTTCGGTAGCTATCCACCGTAAGATATTACCATTTTCAGCATCCAATTACCGAAATTGATATACATTTTCAGCATCGAAGTACCGAAATATGATTTTGTTTTCAACAACAATTTACCGAAATGTATGTACAATTTTCCCTTTTATAGATAGTTCGACTGTTGTTTACCGAAGTTTGAACATATTTTCAACGTGTAGTTACCGAAATATAAGTATTTTTTAACAACTATTAACCGAAATATATATATATATCACTGTTTCGGCAGTTGTGTACTGAAATTTGAACATATTTTTGACGTGCTGTTACCGAAATATAATCTTATTTTCAATAGGCACTTGGTGAAATTATATGTATGATTTTCGTATACATAATTCGGCAGTTGGTTACCGAAGATTCAACATATTGTCGACATGACATTACCGAAATATAATTTTGTTTTCAACAACAATTTATCGAAATGGATGGGTGGGGAATTAAAGTGTAATTTTTTGGAGAGAAGGGCATAATAGGAAAATCAGGTACATTTAATGGGGTACATGGAGAAAATTTTCGTTTTTAAAATTTTGGAAGTGGGCTGTGTGAAGTAACGGGGTACGGGAGTAAAAACGTGGGTGCGAATAGCCGGGCCCTTTCTGTCCCCATCAAATTAGACTCCCCAAATCCCCCCGGCAGTCACTGCTTCATCTGCAACGGAAGCCAAATGACTAGGACCAGAGCATCCACTAAAAGGAAGAAGTCGCTTGTCGGCGCTACTCCGACGGTACAATCGCCGGCGGCTGAGAATGCCCATGAACCACCACCGGCGGCGAACGCAATCGGCTGCAGTGTCGATGTCCTGACAGAGATCCTCCTGCGTTCGCCGGCGAAATCCCTAATCCGATTCAAGTGCGTGTCCAAGAATTGGCTCTCCCTCATCTCCGACTCCCAATTCTCAAGAAACCACTCTTGCCGCAACCCTAGGGCCAATCCCATCTCAGGCTTGTACTTCTACAGCAGAAGCAGACTCAAATCCGTCTCCTTCCACGGCGAGCAGAATCTCCCGTCTCTACCCTTCTTTGATGTCCTTGGCTGCCACGAGAATTTAACTAGCATTGTAGACTCCTGCAACGGCTTACTGTTGTGCGAGAATCTAGATTTTGACGGTAAGGAATTCGTAGCGCAATACATTGTTTGTAATGTCTCTACTCAGAAATACAGAGTGCTTCCTAAACCTATTGGGAATTCAGCTAGATGGATTAATCATAGAGCGTTCTTGGCCTTCGATCCTTCCAAACCGCCTCACTACAAAGTTGTCTTGGTTAGTTACCAGTCTCCCCCACCTTATGAAATTAATGTGTTCTTTTCGCGGACTGGGTGTTGGAAAAAGGTTTTTGCGCAGCATACGTGTCATGGCCCAAGTGCGTATTGGAATGGAGGAATCCATTGGGTAGGTCATGAGAATTGCTTGAGATTTGATGTGGACACGGAGGAGATGATAGCGACTCCAAACCGTCCGCTGCCCAAAATCCTTAGTCAGGACAAGATTAGGTATCTTGGAGAATGTGGTGGCCGCGTGTTTCTTATTCAGTCTCGTTCGCGCAAGGTCTTGGGATTCAGAATCCTTGAATTATCTGGTACCTTGTGGGGGAGTTTCCATGTCAATCTTAGACCCATCATATCTGCATTCCCTGAGATAGAAACAACCTTTGAATTTGATGTGCTGTCACTGTTGTGTGTTGGGGATGTAGAGAAAAAAGATAATTTCACACTGGTGTTAGCTATTCCGGGGAGAATTATTGCTTATAAGCTGCATCGGAAGACATGCGATGTGCTTTGTAATCTGTCGGAAGATGACTTCATTGAATGTGGTAGGAATGGTTATGGTTATCCCTTTGTTGAAACTCTATCTCCGGTATGAATAGTTTGATTAGAATCCAGAATGTTGTGTTGCCTATTTGCTTTTTGTAGAACTTTTAAAATGAATAAGCTTCTTTGTTTTGAAGAGCTGTAAGTTTTTGTTTCACATGTTGCTTCAATAGCTTTATTTTATCATGGTGATACCATCATCTTCATTCTTGGCTATGTTCTTGTGCTTGGAAGTCTGTGATGCATAGTTGTGCTCTTCATCAGCATCTTGTATTTTGTTAAAGAATACGATACAGATTGAGGATGACAAGAAGAAGAAGTGAAGGAGGTCGCAGGAATTACAAGAAAAAATTAGAACCAAAAAGTTCTCAATTTGTGGTGCCGACATACTGTATAAGATTTCCGTGAACTAAAGAATCTCCAATCTGAAAAAGGTGCTCTCTTTGCCGAGATATATTTTTTGTTCAGTCTCGAGTCCCAATTTTGTCTAACTGGCTGCCACTGCATAAGTCTATATCTATGCTACCATAGTTACCCATACAAATGCTTCCATATCCATGACAATTTCCAATTCTTCTTATTATGCCATTTCATTTAGAGAATCTCCCTTGTGTATCTTTTCTTCTTGTGACTGTAGTAGACTCCCATAGAACATTCTAACCCCTTTGCTTGGGTATTTGTCATCTTTTTTGGTCTTTAATCCCACATATTTTTCTGCTGCCTGATGTTCTGGAGCATGCTTGTGTTATACTTTTGTTCCTTCATATGTGGGCCTTTCTTTGACTACTGTGACACACTATCTCAACTATGATTCATTGGTTTGATCGCCAGGGAGGGTGCGTTAAACTCATTGATTTCTGGGCTTTGATATGCTTTTGATGAAAGAGGTGGGCAAAATGGTTAATTGAGTAGTGAATATTCTTTCCACTCTACCTTTGCAATCAGAACTCTAATCGAAAGTAGACTCAAGCTGTATGATACTCTAGGACTCACTATAGTTCGGCCTGGCTGAAGGTCTATATGCTCGAGGAAGGAGTACAAACTAGAAACAAACAGCAATGAATTGAAAAGTTGATACTGTAGTCTCTCTCTCGATCGATCGTTCGAACTAACTGATACTGTGTTCTAGTCAGCAAAGTTGTCCTACATAATTGTAACTCTTTAAGTGCTAGACATTGACATTGCTTGGTTTTTTGCGATCATGTGACTTTGATTTTCTAATTAGTATATTGTTGGTCTAATTAGCTCATTGAATGCCTATTCTCTGTTTAGAGATATCCTGCATGATGAATCACATGTTCTTTTTTTCATGATCCGTCATAAATTTCAACCAATTCAACTTCTTGAGGTTGAAATACTAAAGATTTCGTTCTACTTCTAAGATATTGGCATATGTTGAGCAATAATATCTTTTGTAACATTCTGTCTGTCTACAGAATGTCTGTGATCTATATATGCTCTTTATCTAGTTTTTCCTTAAGTAGATGGTATGTGAGGTTACATACCTCCAACCCTTGCCCAAGCCTGCGTTGGGGGGACCCCTCATACGCTATATTAGCCCTTTTAGATGGTATGCCCTCCTCCATAACCCTAATTTTCACCCTGCTCAAGTATTTTCTTTGTTGCTGGTCTTTTGATGCTCCAGTTCATCCGTTGTTGCCATGTAATTGGCACTTTCATAGCCTTAGATATCGTTCAAAAAGCCTGACGTATCAGCTCAGCTGCAAGAATAGGTTCTCTGCATGATACAGAATCGGAGTTGCAGGATTGGGTTCATTGTTGACTGCATCATTAATGAAAACCTTGTTCGTCCATCTCCAGCCTACACATTAGCCTTTGAAACTGGAGACCAGTTTCGGTTACCTTCAAGGTGATGTTCAATCTATTTGTTCAGAGTTTATTCCTCGTTTGACCAATGTCCTACAGGTTTCAACCTCGCGTACGGCGTACCTAATCATAAAAGTGCACTAATCGTAACCCCTTTATAACAGGATGAAATTGTAGTACAAAATACTCACTGTTGCTTCATGATAGTTCTCTTGAGAAAACAGGAATCTCCCTTATTCAAACATGCTCTACTGAAGATGAACAAGTCAAAATGTTCTCTCAAGAAAACAACACGTTTTTATCAAGTTCGTTCCGGTACACAATCTACGTTTAAGCATAAGAAAACGACTCAAATTTTAGATTATAATCATGAAAAATCAAAATTTAGTCAAGTTGTTTTGTTGCTGTGCATAATGATGCTCTGGACTATCAATGAAGGAGATGAAAATGTGCACATAAATTGATTTGGGTCTTTAGGCCTGCCCTCTCTGATGTCATTTGGCTTTGATTTGGGGGCACGGTTCTGCAGCAAAACATCCCTGTAGCTCCTCGGTTCTTGAAGGTTTAGGGGGGCCACTGTTTCAGTGGTATTCTGAAAGCAGCCACTTTGTGCATATATTGCCAAAAGTTATGTAATCATCCCTCGCCCATACCCTCAATGACTAAGGACTAGATGAGTTATGTTATGTTATGTTGTTGTTGTTGTAGTCAAGTTGTTTCGTTCCTTCCCTCTTCAACAAGCCAGTGGTGATCTCACTTGTGTTCCGAGCATCATCTTGTTTAGGTTCTTATGAACTGCTTCTATATTTCCTCCTGTTCACAAAATCGACTCCCGTTTGCCAAACCTAACTTGGTCAGTACATTTTCTTAACCTTATTTCAGAAAAAATGACAGTAACATAAACGCAATGATAAAAATTTGTGGCAAGGGGAAAACCTTGATCAAAACAAATTACACCGTGATGTGAGAACATTCTAGATCAGTTAAAAGCTTCCCCAAGCAGAAGTTGAGAAATTAAGGCGCTCATCGTCACCATCGTTGCAATATCCCGCACCATTGGTGTTTGGTTCGCTGCAAACACCAGTTGATGCCGGCACTGATTATCCCAAATTGAAACCCTTGCGTTGCGCACAACTCTGCGATTTTGAAAGTTCTCCTATTCCAATTTTGCGTTCTTTATTATGCACTGGCGATAATGTCGAAACAAACGAACCAATTCCTCACATCAACTCCAAATTCACTGAAGAAACACTTGCTGGCGGAGCAACGTAGATCTGCTAGCCGAGATACTTTTACGAGTGCCCGCCGAGCCGCTCATCAAATTCAAGAGTGTATCCAAACATTGGCTCTCGGCTCCGAGTTTGCTATCAACCATACCCGCCGTAGCCCCACTCCTCCCGTCTCTGGCATGTACTGGAACACCAGATGGTCGAATTACCTAGACAGACATGATCAAATTTTGCCCCTCTCACTTGGCGGCTGCAGTGGAACTAGTAGTCTTCCGACTTTCTCCTTTCTCCGTGTTGCTACGTCGGGATCTTGTTTGAGAGTAAGCCATTCTTCCAATGGCTTTAATTTCGTGTGGCGATGGATATAGTAGGAGTTATATTGTTCGTAATCTGACCACACAAAAGTTCATACCAGTGATACCATTTCCCAAACCTTGCGTCACTTCACCTGCATATAATTCTTTTATGGAAGAACCTTAGTTGATTTTTGATCCTACAAAATCACCTTATTACAGGTTGTGTTAGTTAATAGTTCTGATCGCGTCAATACTTCGGAATTGGCTATAATAATTTTGTGTAACATGTGAAATGGTAAGTCCAATTATGTATCGCAGTTGTGTACCACCTCCTAGGAACCTTTTTGAGTGGTGATAAAGGTGTGTTGTCGTAAATGTGTAGTATTATTGATGTAAAGTAAGGTGTGATGTAAGCAAGATATATTCTTGCTAGGATTCCCCTCCTTATGCCTATAAAAGGAGGGTTTCTCCCCAATGTAAAACCAAGTCAGTGTGTTCTCAATAATACATCTCTTTGTTGTGTTCTCTCGATCTATTGTTCTCTCTCTCGATCATAACCTACTTTGTGTTTGTACCCACTTCGTGTCTGTTCAATTTAGTATCATCAAGTCATCTCAGTCTTGCATATTGAGTTTCTTGGAAATCATAACAATACAAAGGAATTTGTTCGAGAGAAATATCTTAGCATGAAGTGTTCTTTATTCAAAAGAAAAGAATTGGAGATTCATTATGACCGTATGTCTCAAAGATTTTATCTTCTTAATCGCATGGATGGTGTCAACTTCAAGCAAGTTTTTCTCAATTCCCTTCCTGAGCCATTGGGAAATGAGACAACAAGATTACTTCAAACAAAAGGATTGACGCTGAATGCAACATCTCTTGGCGGTATTTACCAGCACTCTTTGATTATCTTAGAAAAGTTGTGCAATCATCATAATACACTTCCAAATGTGCGTCTTGGAAGGACGTGAGTCTCATAGTGAAATCTATGACGCATGGGTAATATCCAAACCTTAGTCGCACGAAGCCAGAGCGGGTGTGGGAGTGGAAGTGGAGGTGGGAGTGGGAAAATAATGTGGCATAGAGTATTTACTTTAAAAGTACAATTATTTTAGAAAGTAAAAATATGGGCCAAGTCCTCCATAAGTGTAAGAAATTGGCTAGTGCTACTATATGGTTTTCTTTTTAAGATACCATGACTTGGGCTAGGTATATGAGTAAATCAAATACCAATTCATAAAGCCAATTGATAAATCCCTATTTTTCTATACAAAGATCATACAAAAGCTCTCATCTTCGTAAGGAGTGAGCTCCCATCTCGATGGGAGCAAGCTTCCGTCAAACTCCTTAGTTGGAAGTGCAAAAGCAGGCTCCTAACATGGGAGCGGCACCACTTTAGGAGCTCCCTGCAACTAAGGTTCAAATGGAGAAAATCTATTCTATTCCTAATGGTCTTGGTTGCTAGTACCATGATTGCACAAAGCAGGAGCGAGGGCTCATGGATTTGTGATCACCTTCTTAATCAAATCTCTCAGTCTAAGAGAAAAAAACACATGCTTATTTATTTTATTAGTCAAAGAGAGTCGAGTGAAAACAGCAGGATCAGGATGTGAAAGGGACATAGAAAGAACAAGGGAACACAACTGAACAATTAGAACAATAGAACATTCAACTAATAGGACTACAGGAGTTTGCTAAACTTCTGAACTCTTCTCTAAAACCACCAAACAATCAAGTGAAACAAAATACCAGAGTACCCTCGGCTGGCCTGAACCAAAAACAAAAAATTACATAAAAGCTGAAGATATTGTGAACCTAGGACTTGTAAACCTAGATTATGAAGCTAATACGTCCTGCAAGTTAAAGTGAACCAGAAGCCTTGATTTGTTCGAGAACTCTTGCGGTTGGATATTCACCGTGAGCATTTTGCAGTGGAAATATTAGGATATGGCAGGTACCAAAGTTTCTGGATTCGCACATGCCAACATGGTAACTATCGAGCTATATCTCCACGGTTTGTCTCAAGACACTTCAAAGAAAACTATAGCCTTTAGATTCAATACTTTCTCATTTTTCCCTGAATTGAACAAACCACCCACAGATGAGGTGATCTATTTACTCCTGAGCAAAAAAAAGAAACTTGTGCTGCCATGACTATAATTACCAGCAGACATTTATGGACTACTGAAGCTTATATGGTTTGAAATCCTCACACATGTTTAACCTTCTATGATGTTAGCAAGCAATTTGTAAAAAAGAGCCAACAGAGGTGATGGAAGATGCTACAAAAATGATTAATTCTACCCATCATAGTTTCAGCAACAAAGTAGAACAAGTTCGAAGATTTACTAGTCAGTAGCATTAACAAAAAACAGATTAGCTCTAACGGCAGACAACAAGAAAAGTATTGCTTTCCAATTCTGCTGTGCGAAGTGATATTGTCCCTTTCAATTGACAAGGCATCTACTATTTATCAATTCATGTAGTCATGTCTGAAAGATGATGTGAAGAACCCACGGGACTTACTCCGCACTATTTCACAAACCAAAAGTCACTTTTCCTGAGCCAATTGTTTCTAACTTCAATTCAAAATCAGTTAAAAAGTTCTCAAACCGACTCATAATCATTTCTCACAGATAATGGTTTATATCGAATCCCACAACAGATATTTCTCAAATTGTCCTAGAGATGTCAAGGTAAATAACAAATTGAATACCAAAATAGAATGAAGAATTAAAAAAGGAATCACAATCCAACACCTAATAAGCATAACCCAATATAGAATCCCATCCCTCAGTGATTAATCAAAGGGACATGATTTAATCAAATAACATGAACAACATCACAATTACATGTCTTTTGAAAAAAATAAGTCAGCTCAACTTTATGCTTTTTATGACCAAGTTTCTAATAACGTATTAGTACTATTTGGACAACTGTAAACACATCTCTCTATTGGCGCTGGAGAACCACATCATTAAAACGAGATCAAAAATGTGAAGGGAATAAGTTGACATATCCTCTCTAGAAATTAAACGAAGGAATGATACTTTAGTTACTGTATTATAGTTGAAACAGAACACCCAATCATGCGTAAAGCCACATTAGTGTATGCTCCAGTACATAGTCATCGACCACTTCAATAACATCTAAGGCTAGCTTAAAAGAGAATGGAAACATCAAAGACCATTAAACATCGAATACATCAAAAGAGGGAAGGTTCGTTGTGATTACCCCGTGACAAAATATGCTATATGAGAATCCGTCATACGCAGTGATGACAAAAGATATTAGAGCTGAACAAGCATCTTTTACAGCTAGAGACAAAGAAATACATAAATATCCACCGTTGGATCCACATGAAAAGATAATGGCATAGGTTCAACATTGTAAGACATCACTCAAACGGGTGATAGACTTTCGATGAATTGAACCGAATATTTGTTAATTTCCCTTTGTGCGTAGTCTGCAATCTCACCTGGGCACAACACACAAATCACCTTCATTGTCCTGCACTCAAGATTACAGGAAATGACTTTGCCCCGGTTGTAGAACACCACTGCGAGATCATTTTCTTTTTTTCCTTTCACAATGCTTATCACATAAATTACACAACTACTTTTATTCGGCAATATTAAGGACGTTAGATCTACCCGGTCCTTGACAATCCAGCGGAAGTCATCTCTGTCCATCTCAAGAATGCTAAATTCCATAGCATCACGAGAAGGAAGTTGAATAAGAAGCAAACGACCACCACATTCTCCGAAATAAAGGATATTTTTGACATTTTTCGAAAGATTAGGGTCTGTGGGCACTCGAGTTACTGTCAGCTCCTCTGAATCCACGTCCAGTCGAGAGTAGACGTGCTCGTGCCTCGAGCAATTCCCCCTCCAATGCTCGCAAGTCATCCAAATAATTGCTCCATTCAAAATGGCACTCCGTAAGTGTGCATATCCAATTGATGGTGAGAGACTCAAGTTCTTCCAAGATGCACATTCGGAAGTGTATATAGCCAATTGCGAAGCATTGACGCGATCGCAACTACTAACTAACACAACCTTGTAATATGGTGATTTGGTAGGATCGAAAATCAAGTAAGGACGATAATCAGAATACCCTCCGGGTAAAATGCCACTAGGTTTGGGAAGTTGAATGAACTTTTGGGTGGTTAAGTTGCAAACAATGGAACTCCCATCTCTATCGCAAAACAACATTAAGCCATTGGAAGAGATACTTGCACTTGTTTGAGATCTTGGTAAAACACCGTCAAGAAAGGAGAGAGTCGGGAAACTAGTGCGGCGGTGGCCTGCGACGGAAATTTTGAGATAGCCAAACAATCAAGGCCCTGTCTTTACTCTCACTCAGCTCCTCCCTGGTCCATGAGAAGAGACTGAATCTACACTAATGGTACAAACCACTCATATTTTAGACCTTATCGAATTTATTGGTCATGTCAAAAATTAAATTAATTGAATATTGTTTGATATGAATATATGATTTCAAGACACATATGTCGTAGAGCACAACAAGATTACAATGTGAAACCGGAACCCATTTAAGTTATTTAACCCTTATATCTCATGAAAACTGTATTTCAAAATTATATCAACAAATATCCAATCATTGGATATCCAAAATTATATCAACAATATCCGAAATTTTCGAGCAACTTTATTATGTGTACAGTTTGGATCCCAAAAACGGAGTAACTTGACAGTGGAGAGCATCCTTTTATCCACTCATGCATTTTCATTTTCAACCAATACGTAAAATAAACTAGAGGTAATTCTTGTAATGCAGAGGACTAACAAGATTGCATATAGATTTATAATAAGGAAAATGATTTTGGCACTCCACTTTTTTATGATGACACTCAAAAATTTACTACCTCTATCCAAATGTTTGGCCGTTTCGCAAAACGAGAACTCAAAAATAATGCATTTCTTTCAAGAAAAAATTCAAACTTTTTTCATAAATTAAAGAACTCATCGATATCTAATGAATTGTTGAAAAAAATTTAATTTTTCTTGCAAAAATTGTATTATTTTTACGTCCTCGTTTTGCGAAACGGACAAATATTATGGGACGAAGGGAGTATCTTTTAGTGTGCTTTGCTGTATATAATTTTTATACTAATAGGCAAGTTTTAAAGTGTTATCATTAAAAAGTGGAGTTCCAAAATTATTGGCCTTATAATAATCATATTTGTAGTCACTTTTAACTAAAAAAATTATTCATTGTCCATGGGCAACTCCACGTTGTATCCCAAACTCTTTCTTCGACATTCGTGTGATCTTCACCACAAATTGTGTAAACAAAGTATGGTAGAGAATAGTTTAAGACACTGCCATGTAGGGAACTGAATAATTACTCCTTTTAAAAAGCACAGAGTAGAGGTCCGTAACTAGGGAGGCAATAATTTTTTTGTCCAGTTTTGGCATTTCTGGGCCAGTCTCAGGCTCACAACAATAATCAAAATAGTTCATTTTTTGAGCTCGTCAAGTTCGTTATTCACGCAAAAATTAGCTTGATTGAACATGGGTAAATACATGATCGAAAGTACAAGAAAAATGGGATGGACAACGACTCACAACATTCAATTCAAAAAAGGATGCAATTTTCCATTTTATTTACCACTTTATACCACCTACTTCTTCCCGCTAATGAGAAATATTCAGGTGCCGTTACGCTTTCTTTTTCAATCTTCTTTTTCAAAATAAGATAATTTTAAGCTCAAATATAATTAAAAAAAATTTAATTTTTTTTGCCCCATTTAAAAGATCACAATGAGATCTATCAAACAAGATCTATATTAGTAGAAAAATTATTTGCGTAAACACATGATTTTTGATATTCAAATTGAGTGCTGATTTTGGCACTCCAAAATTGTTCACAGGCGCTCCAAAATTTGTCCCAATTAGGTGAAATTCCTAATTTACCCTCAGGACCCCTACCATTTTCTCCCTCTCACTTTACTCTCTGAGTCTCTCTGCCTGCATCGCAACTTCTCAACCCCCCAAAAGCAGCGATCAAAAACCAAGAACCTGTGAACCAAGCTGACCTCGCCCTCTCTCTCGCACCCCGAAGAAATCATCCCCACCCTCTTATCTCTCAATCAAATCCTCTGTCATGGAAACCCCGTTGTCAATCAAACCCTCAATCATTGAAACCCTTACAACGATCTCACTCCTCTCTGTGTCTTGATCTCAATGTTTGAGATGGCACCGGTGGCTGTAGGTTGGCGACGGTGGGGTGCAGACGAGGGAGGAGTTGACTGGAGCGTTAACTTACGGTGGAAATAAGAGAGGGGTTTTAGGGGGGGGGTTGATTTCGCCGGTGTGTGTTGTGCGTGAGAGAGAGAGAGGGGGGTTGGTCGGCATTGTTTCAGTGGTTTTTCCCGTCAGTGGGTTGAGATGGGGTTTGTTTGCTGGTTTTTGGGGTTTGAGAATTGAGATGCAGAAAAAGGGGAGAGAAAAAGGGGAGAGAGAGAGAGAGTAGAATGTTTGGGGGCCTAACTTCCTGAGGGTAAAGTAGGAACTGCACCTAATGGGAACCAATTTTGGAGCGCCTATGGACAATTTTGGAGTGCAAAAATCAGCACCCTTGAAATTACCTTCATTTTCTGTAAGTTCTTTTTTTTTGAAAACTGGAACACCCCCTCAGTCTCACACTATGAAGAGAGCCAGCTGCATTAACTTAGAACCATTTCATATATCCAACAGCAGCAGGGCCAGCCTTGGGCATAGACCCATCAGATGACCGCCTAGGGCCACCGCCACCGCCGCCACCCATTTGTGGTCAAACAATTGAGCCCTCAAATAGTAGAATACATTAAATATTATGTATGTGAAATATTTTACAAGTAGGCTTTTGTAGCACAGTGGTGAGGCGAGTGTGTAAGGAGTGCAGCAGCGCGAGTTCGATTTCTGGCAGCTTCTATTTTTTCCCCAAAGTTTTGGAACCTCAGTAGAAAAAATTGGTCTTGAAACGCTGATATGGAGTCTCGAATGCAGTACAAGTACTTTGCCACTGAACTACATGGGTGCCTTGTTTAATGTATCGGAAAACAAATACATATACTAAAAATTGAGAGGCCCCATTTTCAAACCCTGCTTAGGGCCTCTGAAATATCAGGGCTGGGCCTAAACAACAGCATAGTAAATCAAAAGTATGCAGTATATGAGTTAACACTTCCTCTCTCGCAATCAAAACAAATAATTATACTTGCGTAATTGTGCTACGGTGTCATCATAATTCAAGCAACAAAAGCAATCACCGGGATGCTCTAGTTCAACAGCCAAGGGAAGACACCAGTGGCTCTTGATCGGTTCAAAACCGGGCTACCATAAAAGAAAATTTTCACATCAAATGATTATAGAAGCATCAGAGGGCAACAACCTAAAAAATACTTCACCTCGGGGACAATTAGAATGTATTTACCAGGCAATTTACTGAAGAAAAAGGAATAATTAAGAGCACACGTCAGGTGTTAGAGAATTCTAAACAGAAGTGTAGACTGTGATATCCTTATGTCAACGAAAGACATCACAACAATATACCGTACGCCAATTGCCTATTTGCTAGGAAGCTAACCAATGTTTCGAACTAAGAAGCAGAATAAAAGGTCCATAAAAACCTATGTAAAGAGGACATTACACAAACAGTTGCATATGCTTTCAATAAACGGATATTCAGTTGGCTCCACACTGCGAAGAACATACAGTGCCCCACACTTCAGATTATAGGAAATAGCTTTCCCTGCAACTGTTATAAGTTGTAAGTTCAAAACTAGCTTCAAAGAGAATGTAAACATCAACCAAAAAGCTATAACAAATACACCAGCAGAGGGAAGATAACATGTGATTACCAAGTGACAAAAGAAGTCATAGGAGAATCCATCATACCTACCGATGACCAAAGATAGTACAGCCACATAGCAAACATTCCTGATTATAATAACCTAATGAAATCAGAGACAACAAAACATTCACCATTTGATCCATATATGACAAGGTTATGATATCGCCATCACTCAGTCACAAACAGGGGATAGACTTTCGATGAATTGATAAGACCATTTGTGAAGTTCTCTTAGTTGCCCGAAATTTGAAATCTCACCAGGAGACAACTCGCAAAGAACCTTCATTGTCCTGTACTCAAGATTACAGGAAAATACTTTGCCCCGGTTGTAGAACACCACTTCGAGATCATTTTCCTTTGCTCCTCTCACAACACTTATCACAGAAATTACACATCTACTTCTATTCGGCAATATTAAGGATGTTAGATCTACCCGGTACCTCAGTATCCAGCGGAAGTCATCTCTGTCCATCTCAAGCACTTGGAATTCCATAGCATTATTTTTAGGAAGTTGAATAAGAAGCAAACGGCCACCACATTCTCCAAAATAAATCACACATGTCGAGAGATTAGGGTCTGGGGGCACTCGAGTTACTGTCAGCTTCTCTGTATCCACGTCCAATTGATAGTAGACGTGCTCGCGCCTCAAGCAACTCCTCCAAATAATTCCTCCATTCCAAATGACACCGCGTCCGAAGTTCTCAATTCGAGGTTCAAGACTCACGTTCTTCCAAGATGCAAATTCGGAAGTGTATATAGCCAATTGGGAAGCATTGAGGAGATAAGAATTATTAACTAACACAACCTTGTAATGAGGTGATTTAGTAGGATCAAAAATCAAGTAAGGTTTTTCCATGCAAGAAAGATATCCAGATGAAGTGAAACTAGGTTTGGGAAGTGGTATGAACTTTTGTGTGGTCAGATTACAAACAATGTAACTCGTATTTCCGTTGCGACACAAAAATAAGCCATTAGAAGAGTGGCTTACCTTTGAATAATCTCCTGAAATAGCATCACGGAGAAAGGAGAAAGCCGGAAGACTACTAGTTCCGCGGCGGCCACCAAGAGAGAAAGGCGAAAACTGATCCTTTAGGATTAGGGATTTCGGCCGTTTGGCGCTCACGTATATGCCGGAGACGGGAGGAGTGGGGTTACGGCGGGTATGGTTGATAGCAAAGTTGGAGTCGGAGATGAGAGAGAGCCAATGTTTGGACACACACTTGAATTTGATGAGCGGCTTAGCGGGCACTCGTAAAAGTATCTCAGTAACCAGATCTAAGTTACACCCAACGATTGCCACCGCCGGCGAGTATTTCTCCGACGAATTTGGAGTTGACGTGAGAAATTGCTTCCTTTGCTTTGACATTATCGCCGGTGCAAAATGCACAAGTGGAATAGGGTTTCAATTTGTTTCTCAATGTAGAAAAGGGTAAATTTCACTGACCTCCCCTGGGGTTTCTGACACAAGCACTGACCTCCCCTGAGGTTTCTGAAATTTCACTTCCCTCCCTTACGATTCTGATATTGTTAAGAATCCCCATCGGTTAATTTCTCCTGAAACGGTGTTAACTTTCTGCATAAATTGACTGACATACCCTGCCCTTCAATCTCTATGCCTCCAAAGTCCAAACACACTCTCTCGGTCATACTCCCTCCGTTCCTTTATGAGTGATCTTTTAAGGACTCCGTGTCATTTTAAAATGCTTATCACTTTCAATTTATGAAGTTTTATGTGATTTTGAAAATTTTGTTTATTAAAACTAATTAAAATCTATCAAATAAGATTTATATTACATATTTTTTAACACTCATATTGAAAGATATAAACAATTAAAAATGACACGCTTTTTCAAAAGGTCACTCATTTTGCAACGGAGGGAGTACTTAAAACCTATGCTTTTCTTCTCCTATTCTTTTTCTCACTAGCTACAATTGTCATCTTTTTCTTCTTTTTCTCACTAGTAAAAACAATAAACATTTGTATGGTTAAAAAAATGTGCTTACAAAAATTAAGTGCTTTAATTTTTCATCCGTTTGAACCAATGCGAAGATCTTTTTTTTATATCCTAAAGGATCATAATTAATTTTTGACTTTAGGGCTCTTATATATAAGAGCCCTAAGAGAGTTGTAGAACAAAATGAAGAATCGATACTTAATTAAGAGAGCCCTAAAGTTAAATATTAATTATGACCCTTTAGGATAAAATGATCATAAAATATGATCTACGCACTGGTTCAAATGAATTGAAAATTGGAGCACTTAATTTTTTAGACTGTTTATATATTAAAAAACATGGTTAAAAAATTAAGGGAAATGATAATTCCAAAACTATTTCTGTTGGTGTCAAAACTCTGATGCACAAAAGACTTTGTACCATGTGCAGTGTACAAGACTTTTATGTATTGACATTTTGGCACCAACAAAAACAGTTTTGGCATTATCACTTCCTCAATATTAAGTGCTCCAATTTTCAATCTGTCTGAAACGGTGCGAAAATCTTTTTTTTTAATCATTTTATCCTAAAGAATCATAATTAATTTTTGGTTATAAGGCTCTCATATGAGAGCTCTGAGAGAGTTGTAGAACTAAATTAATTAAAAAGAAGAAGAAAAGGTTTTATGTTCTTCTGTCGTACCATTTGTCGTGTTGTACTTGGCTGGCTACAAGTGACTAGCGAGAGTGGCCTGAGGTATTTTACTTAACTAGTTGCCGTGTGGGTTGGATGGAAAAAAAGAACAAAGGCTTGTTACTATTGCCAACAAGGGCTCAATTGTTGAGCCAAAACCAAAAAGTGATTCAAGGATATAATATGCTCTATATTAGTACAGTGATTTGCAAAATCTAAAATAAGGGCATTAAAAATACAAATTTAAGAAAAAGAATAAAAAGGGCAAATCCAGTGTACGAGACTTCCGTCATTGCGGGGTCTGAGGAAGGATTAGTAGAACTCCACCTTATAATATAGTCATCTCAAATTTTTTTTTTCAAAAGTCATCATCGTCAAGTTTTTTGGGTATAATAGTTTTATTTGAAATTGAAATCTCAATTAGTTCACTCATATTTTTATGTTATAAGAACGACCAATAAATTTTATTATGGAAGAATAGAAAATCTTGACTGCACCATAGTTTGGTAAAAAAGAGGTCCACAATAACGAGAGAGGCCAAAAGAGTATTTTGGACACTTTAAAATCATAAAAACAAGACATCAGCATTAATCATCTAATTCCGTGAAAATATTTAACAGCCATGTAACGGAAGGAGGCATCTTGATAATGTCAGAAAAAGTAAGAGAGGAAAGTGAAATTTCTAAAACCTTAGGGAAGGTCAATGCTAGTGTCAGAAACCTTAAGGGAGGTTAATGAAATTTACCATGAAGAAATCTAGTAGCCCCTTTGGTTAGAAAAGAAAAGAAAAGAAAGGGATGCTCTTTTTTTATTACCGAAAAAGAGAAGAAAAAAGTATGATTTCTCAATTCTCAACATTTTTTTTGGGGGTCAGATGGAAATTCATTAAATGTTACGAACAAGAGTTCCGGAAAATCATTAAACATTACGAACAAGAGTTCCGCATCATGCGAGCATACGTAGGAAAATACAGATTAGCGTACAAGCCGGACAAGAAGAGTAGCAAAGCTGGCCTAAAGTAGGTTCCAAAAAAGTCTTGAATCTGCCTTAACTACTGACCATCCCTAATAACAAATTCTGTAATGGAAATAGGCATGTCATGTTCAATTGCTAACTCCTCATTTTGTTCCGCCCCAACTCGAGCAAGGTGGCCCGCACACTGGTTTGTCGATCTATAAATATGCTCAATCAAGGTGTTACTGCGGTTCATGAGGTAATGCGCTTCATTGATTAGTATGTTGTTGGGATGGTTTCCTGGATTGCCTTCTTTAATCAGCTTGACCGCAGTGAGGGAATCTGATTCAATTATCACATTGGCTAATTTTTTCTCCAAGATGATTTCCAAGCCTTTGTAAATAGCCCATAATTCGGATTCCAAGCTAGAGGTGCATAACATTTTGTCGTAGAACCCCAAGATCCAGTCCCCATTGCTATCCCTGAATAGTACCAAAGCCACTTCTTCCATTGGCTTCATACCAGCCGCCATCGCCATCCGTATTGAGCTTGGAGGTACCTGCAATTGGTTTAGACCAAATATTAGTTCGGGATAAAGGGGCATCACCTAGGGGTGGAGATTTGAAAGCCTCAACAATTTCACAAGAGTAGGAAATGATTGCTCTGGTACCAACATAGGGTGGTATGTCAACAGTCAACGTTATCAAAGCTTTTCTTGTTTATATCCTTCCAAATTTGCCACAAAGTGGTGATAAAAGCGATGTGTCAGGGTAAATCATTTCCATCTAGGGTTGTTCTCCACTCAATTCTCAACATTTGGATCGATAAAATAAAAGAAAAAAGAGAAGAGGACGTCGTGTGTATTTTTATTAAAATAACCTCTCATTTTTCATACCCTAGAACGTCGGTAGCTTGTTGACCCAAATCCAAGCACAAACCAGACTTTCAAAGAAGAAGACGAAGAAGACCCAGATTTGGTGCCCACGGACGAAGAAGAGACCAAGGGTTTTAGACGAAGAAGGTCAAAATTAGCAACTCGGTTCCATTCTCACGGAATCTCGCCACAACTAGTGAGAAACGAAATGGGCAAGTACGGGTTTCTCAATCTCCTCATTTCTCACCCTCTCTCGCCATTTTAATCATCCAAACATTCGAAAGAATCACTTCTCCCTCCATTTCTTTTCCTTTCTCTCGAAATCTCTCAATCCAAATGAACTGTAGTAGTATAGTTTGACAACACTGCCCTTAACTATTCCCTCGTTAACTTACTCTTGACCGATCTCTTCCCTTGAGAGTTTTGAGACCCATTTTACTTCTCTACTCTCCTCCTAAAAATAATACTGAAAATAATCTATTCACGGTAATAGATTATCTATTACCGTAAAGGAATTATTTTTAATCTACGTCGTTCAATGTTGAAACGGACGGTTAAGATCGCTTAGCTCCGTAAATAAGTATATCTCGTAATAGACAGTGTAGAGATGTAGAGAGATGGGCTAGCATAGCACCCTTTGGTGTTTCTTTCCTTCTGCTCCCTCAGAAGTCAGAACTCAAACTAAACAACTTTGTGCGTGTCTATGCTCCGGGGCCACTAAATAATTACTCATGGACTACGTTTATCGCATAGAGGAGTTGGATAGAATGGATAATTTATTTAAGTTGAGAGTATCTTATGTTCCGACGTGGCTTGAGGCACAGTCATCCTCTAATCTATATATAGAGTATAAGTAGAGCATAAAATGTCTAGGTATACAAACTCAATACCATTAAATTGATTATGATTTCAAATCAACTGATTTAATACTTATCATTTTTCTCCACTGAGTTTTCTTAAATCATCTCCGACCAGAAATGTCAAATTTGTAATGGCATGCCAAGAGGAAGAATTGACATGTTAAGTAACTCCAACCAAATTGTCAAATGCTAAAGTGACATTTGGCGTCTCCTCTCTCATGTCAAACATATATGATTTTATTACTTCATTGAGTGAGACCTTCAATCTTAGCGAAAACTTGATAACTATGACATTGGTTGGAGTGTGCATTTGAAGATGTCAAACTTCTACATGCCAAATTGCCACATAGCCATCAACAAAATTGATATACCAAATTTTGAAATCAAGATTGGAGACGTGCTTAAGCCTCCCTAAAAAAAAAAAGTAAGTCAGCATTCGTGTTTTTAGAGATAGAGAGGACCTTCATTACCTTGAGTTGGTCTTCAAAGTGCAAGTGCAACGAAATCAGCCGGTGATTCATCTCAATACAGAACCACATCATTATGGAGGCTCAGTTGGCAGTATACAAGCAATCAAATCGCAGTTCTTTTGAAAGTGTTGACCCATAAAGGCAACAAGTTAGGTTTTTATGCTTAGTCTAAGTTTGGAATGCTTAAAAAGGTTTCCATTTGGTTTGGTCTAGAAGACGGCACCAAATCGAATTTAAAGTCTCTCCATCCACACAGAACCGTTCATCCATTTCTCCTACTATTGAAGTGAAAGATATTACCCTAGCATTAATCAGTCAAGCCGTATTCCTTCACACAAATTCAACGCTTTTTTGTTCTCTCTAAAAGGAGCTTGATCTCGTCATCCATTTTCTTCTTATATTTCGTGTGCAAGAGAACTCTATTGACAGCAACATCGTATCCAACACGAGGACACAAATTTGAGCTTGTAGATTTTATTGGCATGATTCAAGTACACAAAACATATTGCTACTAGCATAGAATATTACTCATCAGTTTGCCATCCAAAGGCAACCGTGTAGGATTTGGAAACATGTTGCCCTTTCTTCCAAATGAGAACTTGTCATTCCCTATTTTCTTCTTGACCTAGTTCCACTCTACCATGCTTGTTTGATAATTCTTACACATTGCTTGAAAGCTTGATCTCTTTTTTTTTTTTTTTTTTTTGCGTAGGAAGGGATCAACGTACAAAGAATTCCAAAGGCAGCTAGCCACGAAGCTCAAACCCTCACCTGTCCACGAAGCTCAAAACACTGGATATACTTTGTTTTTTTCAAATGCCCCACCAAAACCCATTTCTTAGGAGTAATGAGTTCTCCGTGATAACAAGGACCATTATCAAGGATATTCCATGGATTCTTCATTTTGAAATTCACAACATGGAAAACACATTGTCTAATGTCATCCCTTTAGTGCATACATTCTTCCGCAAAGTGTCCTAGATGTAAAATAAGAAGGGCAATATCTTAGTAAGGAATGAATTGAAAATTTGGTAAGTTCGATGACTAATCACTCGTGTGGCGGAGATTTAAGTGACAAGGAAAGCAAAATCTAGAAAGGCACACTCACCTCAAACACCCAAAAGAGAGAATAAAATGCTTAATAAGCAGGATATATTTCACGAACTACCAAAGAAAATAAGACTCTTTTTTTTCTCTCTAGGAAATATGAAGATAGAGAAAGAGATCGAAAAAGAAAGGTGAAACAAAGAAAAATGAAAAACAGCAAAGCAGTCATCACCCAACTTGGACATGGTTCAGAACCTTCAATTAAACAAGGCAAAGGAAGCTCATCAGCTTTAAGGTAACCCGAGAAAGAGTTCCTCATAGCTCAAGAGACCATCTCATGAGCAAGGGAATTGGCTTGTCTAGCGATTTTCAATCCGTCTGAATCGGTGCGAAGCCTTGAGAGAGTTGTAGAACTAAATAAATTAAAAAGAAGAAGAAAAGGTAATATGTTCTCCTTCCGTACCATTTGTCATGTTCTACTTGGCTGGCTACAAGTGACTGGCGAGAGTGGCCTGAGGTATTTTACTTTGCTAGTGCTACGTGGGTTGGATGGAAAAAAGAACAAAGGCTCGTTACTATTGCCAACAAGGGCTCAATTGTTGAGCCGGAACCAAAAAGTGATTTAAGGATATAACATTGTAACGACCTGGATTTTTGCCCTATTTTTTTTTTAAATAAAGAAATTATTTTAATCAAATAGTCCATAGTAATCGATTAACTATTTTAAAGTATAATTAGATTAAACCAAAATCCTAGATTAATTTTTCGTGACTAAAATTAGTTTAGCAAAACTTTAATTCAACTTGTAACTATAAATGTGTTTACATATTTATCTATATTATACAAAAAAATATTATTTGTAATAATAAAATTCTTTTCCTTAATAGATATATAAAAATAAAATTAATTTAGTCTTAATTATCCTACTTTTAATTCTTTTAAATTGCATGCATGTAAATCCTCATAACTCTCACTCTCCTACTCAATTTCTACTTCCTTTCTCAGTGTATCTCGTCCCAAATTCGTCAATTACGAAGCCCTATAGAATACAACCTCTTTAAATCCAATTTTAATCGAAACTCTTCCAATTCTCCTATATATACCCTAGTACGTCGACCCTAGGGCACACCACGAAATTCCTCACGCTCCTCCGAGTCAAAAACGAGAGAAAACCGTGGGCAAATTCGAGCTCCAATCAATGGAGTTCTAGAGAGAGAAAGTGAGAGAGAGAAAAGCGGGTTTTGTATCGACGCCCAACCAAAACCAAAATTGACCGTTTCAAATTGTTTCCCCAACCCCAAGCATCCCTAAACATCATCCAATTCGGACCCAAGGTCTTCTGATCGATGAAACCGAAGTCTCCGTCCAAAAAATTCAAGTTTCGGTTTGTGAATCAATTCCATCCAATCGAGGTATTATAATCCATTCCAATCACTTCTCTAAGTATATTTAGTGTTTTTATGCTTAACCCAATAGCCCAAACGATCCCATGCATCAAAACCGAACCAAAAAATAAAAAAACAAAATCTGCCTTCAACCTTGCGGCCGCAAGGTTCGGGCCGCAAGAACCAGTCGCCGAGTTCGCGGTGGAGCTTACCACCGCAAGGTCAAACCAGTCCAACCTTGCGTTTTGGACTGTTTTGTTTCGAAACGATTTTGCGACATTCTAAACTTGGTTTTTGACTCCCGAACTATTTTTCCTAGACTTTTCACATCTCAAAGATCATAACTGGTTAAGGTCTTATTTTTTTTATTTAATTATCTATTTATTAAATTATTTATTAGTTATCGTTCAACGTTTACAAACGAAAATTAATTACGATCTTCCAACCAACGTTTTAACACTCAACTAATTTTTCTTAGACTTCTTGAATCTCAATCACAGTAACTTGTTAAATTAAATGTTTTTTTTATTTAATTCACTATTTATTATTATTTTTAAAGTAATTCCAATCAAAATTACTTTACGATCTTATAAACTTTATTATTAATGCCCGGATAATTTTATTTAGACACCTTACTGTCCAAAGATGAAATTATGATAGTCTCAACATTTTTTTTTATAATCAATTATTTATTGTCTATTTACTTCACTTTCGGTCACTTTAATTAACGTTTTTATGTAAATTAATTCTTCGACCCTCCGAACCCAATTTTTGACACCCAACTGATTATATAGGACCTTTAGGACTCTTATTAGGTCATTATTAATTATTCTAATATTTTTATCTAATTAATGTATTTAATTAGCTTTTAAATTATTTAGAAATAATTAATAAGAGCCTAGAAAATATCTTATTAAAATATTTATAAAAGTTTTACTTCATTATTGACATTGTGGCCATATGAGAATAAGGGCAACGGCCCATTCATAAAAGGTTGTGTGATTGCATTGCGGATTATTTGTTTTAATTATTATTTGGTTTAATTGTATATTGCATCGATATCTATTTTGAATGCTAGATTGGACCCTAGAGACATGGGGTGGTATGCGAAAAGAATTCATTTAGACGATGCTAGATAATGGATGAATTGGAAAGTTTTATTTTTAGAATGCCTGCAGGCGAGAATTTGAGATGTGATGAGATTTGTGATGAGATTGAAACTGGCGAGAGTCCAGTGATGAATTGATAGACTGGCGAGAGTCCAGTGATGAATTGAAACTGGCGAGAGTCCAGTGATGATTGTGGAAGCGGTATATAAGATAAGCGAACCCTAGTCATGATTCAGGCATGATAAGCTTACCCCTTGTTGTAGTTATTGGGGTGCACACTCGGTATATAACTTAGGTGTATCTGCGACAGCAAAGGGAAGTGACCTCATGGGACCGAGCTTGGCTAGTGGTTGGGGAGGAAAGATCCCGCGGAGGAGATCTTAGATTTCACGATAGGTTAATGGATAGTAAGGAATTGGTTTATGTGAAACATCTCTGTTTTATTTCTTCATCATCTTACCTTGCTGCTTGCTAACTGTAAAGTAAGAGGGATGGTTGGGTTGGATTATTCTATTGGGTGATTCATCAGTCACGGATACGTCTGTATCTTGGCAAATCGTTTGCTTCGGCGATCAATTTGCCAGATGGCGCAGGATTCAATGACGGTGCAGTTCAACGCAGAGAGAACATCAGGAATGGAGATCCAGTATGCTCGGGATTCGTGTCAAGCCTAGAGTCGGCTCTGAAGTTAATGTATTTTGAATTACTAAATCTATCTTGAGTTTGTAATAATTAAACTTTATTTAGGAAATTATATTTATTTAGCAAATTTTCTTAAAAAAATTATTTTATTTTGCTTCCGAAAAGTCGGGGCGTTACAAACATGCTCTATATCAATACAATGATTTGCAAAATCTAAAATAAGGGTATTAAAAATACAAATTTAAGAAAAAGAATAAAAAGGGCAAATCAAGTGCATGAGACTCCCGTCATTGTAGGGTCTGAGGAAGGGTTAGTGGAACTCCACCTCATAATATAATCATCTCAAATTTTTTTTAAAAAAGCTCATCATCGTCAGGTTTTTTGGGTATAATAATTTTATTTGAAATTGAAATCTCAATTAGTTCACTCATATTATGTTACAGGAACGACCAATAAATTTATTATGGGAGAATAGAAAATCTTGACTGCACCATGGTTTGGGAAAATAGAGGTCTACAATAACGAGATAGGCCAAAAGGGTATTTTGGACACTTTAAATCATAAAAACATGACATCAACATTAATCATCTAATTCTATGAAAATGTTTAACAGCCATGTAACGGAAGGGGGCATCTTGATAATGTCAGAAAAAGTAAGAGAAGAAAGTGAAAATTCAAAAACCTTAGGGGAGGTCAATGCTTGTGTCAAAAACCTCAGGGGAAATCTATGAAATTTACGCTGTAGTAGAAGAAAATCTAGGGTGCGGCTATTTGCAACCCTTCATTTTCTCCCACAGCCCATTAAAAATTTTCAATTATACTCGACAGTTAGTTACTGAAATTGAGATACATTTTCAGCAACCAGTTACCGAAATATGATATTTTTTTCAACAATTATTTACCGAAAATGTATGTTTGCAGTTGTTTATCGAAAGTTGAACATATTTTCGACATGTAGTTACCGAAATATAATCTTATTTTCAACAACTATTTACCGAAATATTATTTATGATTTTCAACAACTACTTACCGAAATATGGTGGGCTATGAGAGAAAATAAAGGGTTGCGAATAGCTGCACCCAAAATCTAGTAGCCCCTTTTGGCTAGAAAAGAAAAGAAAGGATGTTCTTTTCTTTATTAGCAAAAAAGAGAAGAAGATTAAAGTGTGGTTTTTCAATTCTCAGCATTTTTTTTTGGTGAGTTGCTACAGGTAAAGCACTTGCTGCACAGTAGTCGTGCACATACCATTTTTGCACTCGTCTCGGGTCTCGCAAAAATGATCGAAGCCGCTCATTTTGTTCAAAATACTTCGTTTAGGGTCCCTATAAAAAATCACCTCAATCCGATACCGGGAAGGGTGTTTATGAATCATCCAACTTTGCTTTAAAATTTTCCTCTTTGCGAGACCCGAGACGGGTGCAAAAATGGTCTGTGCACGGCTGCTGTGCAGCAAGTGCTGTACTTGTAGCTTTTTGGTTTTTTTTGGAGCAAATGAAAATTCATTAAACGTTACGAATAAGGGGGTGTTCCACTTTCTCCAAAAAGTACTTTTTGGAAAAAGAAGGTAATTTCAAACTCAAATATAATGAAAATGAAAAATATTTTTTCAATTTTTTTTGCATCGTTTAAAAGATCTTAATGAGATCTATCAAACAAGATCCATATTTGTCGGAAAATTATTTGCATAAATACATAATTTTTGAGCTTGAAATTACCTTCTTTTTCAAAAAAGAACTTTTGCAAGAAAGTGGAACACCCTCTTAGAGTTCCGCATCATGCGAGCATACATAGTAACATACAGGTTAGCATACAAGCCAGACAAGAAGAGTAGCAAAGCAGGCCTAAAGTAGGTACCAAACTAGTCTTGAATCTGCCTTAACTGCAGACTATCCCTAATAACAAATTCCCTAATGGAATTAGGCATGTCATGTTCAATTACTAACTCCTCATTTTGTTCCGCCCCACTCGAGCAAGATGGTCCCCACACTGGTTTGCCAATCTATAAATATGCTCAATCAAGGTGTTAGCGCGGTTCATGAGGTAATGCACTTCATTGATTACTATGCTATTGGGATGGTCTCCTAGATTGCCTTCTTTAATCAGCTTGACCGGAGTGAGGGAATCTGATTCAATTATCACATTGGCTAATTTTTTTTCTCCAAGATGATTTTCAAGCCTTTGTAAATAGCCCATAATTCGGTTTCCAAACTAGAGGTGCATAACATTTTGCCGTAGAACCCCAAGATCCAGTCACCATTGCCATCCCTGAATAGTTCACCAAAGCCACCTCTTCCATTGGCTTCATACCCCAACAGCCATCTGTATTGAGCTTGTAGGTACCTGCAATTGGTTTAGACCAAATATTAGTTTGGGATAAAGGGCCATCACCTAGGGGTGGAGATTTGAAAGCCTCAACAATTTCACAAGAGTAGGAAATGATTGCCCTAGCACTAACATATGGTGGTATGTCAACATTGTCAAAGCTTTTCTTATTTCTATCCTTCCAAATTTGTCATAAAGTGGTGATAAAAACGATGTGCCAGGGTTAATCATTTCCATCTAGGATTGTTCTTTACTCAATTCTCAGCATTTGGATGGATAAAATAAAAGAGAAAAGAGAAGAAGACGTCATGTGTATTTTTATCAATATAACCTTTCCTTTTTCATACCCCAGAACGTTGGTAGCTTGTTGACCCAAATCCAAGCACAAACCAAAGAAGAAGACGAAGAAGACCCAGATTTGGTGCCCACGGACAAAAAAGACAAAGAAGAGACCTAGGGTTTTAGACAAAGAAGGTCAAAATTAGCAACTCAGTTCCTTTCTCACGGAATCTCGCCACAACTAGTGAGAAATGAAATGGGCAAGTACGGGTTTCTCATTCTCCCCATTTCTCACCCTATGTCGCCATTTTAATCATCCAAACATACGATAGAATCACTTCTCCCTTCATTTCTTTCCCTTTCTCTAGAAATCTCTCAATCCAAATGAGCTGTAGAAGTATAGTTTGACAATACTGCCCTTACCTATTCCCTCGTTAACTTATTCCTGACCGACCTCTTCCCTTGAGAGTTTTGAGACCCATTTTGCTTCACTGCTCTCCTCCTAAAAATAATCTTGTAATGGTAATAGATGATCTATTACCGTAAAGAAATTATTTTAAATCTATGTCATCCAATGCCGAAACGAATGGTTGAAATCGCTTTGCTCCGTAAATAAGTATATCTCGTAGTAGAGAGTGTAGAGATGTAGAGAGATGGGCTAGCACCCTTTGGTGTTTCGTTCCTCCTGCTCCCTTAGAACTCAAACTAAACTACTCTGTGCGTGTCTATGCTCTGGGGCTACTACATAATTACTCATGGACCACACATTTTAGATGTGACTTTTTGTGAAGTTGTGTCAGTAATTTCCATAAGAAAACATCTCAAAGAGATTTCACGCTATGCGTCGATCACGTTTATAGCGTAGAGGAGTTGGGTAGAATGGATAGTTTATTTAAGTTGAGTCTATCTTATGTTCCGACGTGCCCTGAGGCACAATCATCCTCTAATCTATATCTAGAGTATAAACAAAGCCTAAAATGTCTAGGTATACAAACTCAATACCATTAAATTGCTTATGATCATTGTGAATCAACTGATTTAATACTTATCATTTTTCTCCACTGTGTTTTCTTAAAACATCTCTGACCAAAGATGTCAAATTCGTAATGGTATGCCAAGAGGAAGAATTGACATGTTAGTAACTCCAACCAAATTGCCAAATGCTAAAGTGACATTTGGCATCTCCTCTCTCATGTAAAACATATATGATTTTATTACTTCATTGAGTGAGACGTTCAATCATGGCGAAAACTTGATAACTGTGACATATTGGTTGGAGTGTGCATTTGAAGATGTCAAATTTGTACGTGCCAAATTGCCACATATAGCCATCAACAAAATTGGCATACCAAATTTTGAAATCAATATAGGAGACATCCTTAAGCCTCCCTAAAAAAAAAGAGTAAGTCAGCATTCATGTTTTTAGAGATAGAGAGGACCTTCATTACCTTAACCAGCTACGCTTTGAAGGAACACTAAAAAAAAGGTGATCAACGTTTGTGGGTTTCTTTTTACTCGTAAGGGTTTAATACTTTATTTAGACTTTATTGGCTTATTACGCGAACTCAAGTGTAGCTCGACGTATTACCACATCGCATGTGCTGTTTATCTCCATCTATACTGGTACAAGAGTTGATAGCGGGTTGTGATTTTTTATTTTTTATTTTTTTTGTGTACGAATTTGGTTGTGCTTTAAGGTCATGATAATTTTACTAGAGATCTCTGTTTGTCATTACCATGAATTAGAAAGTTTACCATCTCCCTTGGATGACGATCTCAATTTTGGAGCATAGAATCTATTTTCAATATATAGTACTTGAGTTGGTTTTCTAAGAATTGGGATCGCGTCGGAGGATTTGTCTGAGGCCCACCCGGTGATCAACGGGTTGGAATATTACTCATCAGTTTGCCATTCAAAGGCAACCGTGTAGGATTTGGAAACATGTTGCCCTGTCTTCCAATTGAGAACTTGTCATTCCCTATTTTCTTCTTGACCTAGTTCCACTCTGCCATGCTTGCTTGATAGTTCATACACATTGCTTGAAAGCTTTTTTTTTTGGCGTAGGAAGGGATCAACGTACAAAGAATTCCCAAGGCAGCTAGCCACGAAGCTCAAACCCTCACCTGTCCCGGAAGCTCAAAACACTGGATATATCTTGTTTCTTCAAATGCCCCGCCAAATCCCATTTCTTAGGAGTAATGAGTTCTCCGTGATAACAAGGACCATTATCAAGGATATTCCATGGATTCGTCATTTTCATATTCGAAACATGGAGAACACATTTTCTAATGTCGTCCCTTCAGTGCATTCATTCTTCCACAAAGTGTCCTAGATGTAATATAAGAAGGGCAATCTCGTAGTAAGGAACGAATAGAAAATTTGGTAAGTTCGATGACTAATCACTCATGCGGCGGAGATTTAAGTGACAAGGGAAGCAAAATCTAGGAAGGCACGCCCACCTCAAACACCCAAAAGAGAAAGAATAAAATGCTTAATAAGCAGGATATATTTCACAAACTACCAAACAAAATAAGACTTTTTTTCTCTCTAGGAAATACGAAGATAGAGAAAGAGATCGAAAAAGAAAGGTGAAACAAAGAAAAAAGAAAAACGGCAAAGCAGTCATCACCCAACTTGGACATGGTCCAGATCCTTCAACTCCAAGGCCAGAACCTTCAATTAAACAAGGCAAAGGAAGCTCATCAGCTTTAAGGTATCCCGAGAAAGAGTTCCTCATAGCCCAAGAGACCATCTCATGAGCAAGGGAATTGGCTTGTCTAGCGATACAAGACATGTGGCACTAGCTAGTTTATAATACCAAAAAGTAAACAGTAATGCAATGTAAACCAGGATCAGTGACTTGTTTCCAACCTCTCATAGATAAATCGATGACGCGTGGGTACTGTCCAAATGGAGAAAATCTATTCCTAATGGTCTTGGTCGCTATTACCATGATTGCATAAAGCAGGAGCGAGGGCTCGTGGATTTGTGAACACCTTCTCAATCAAATCTCCCAGACGAAGAGGAAAAACTAATGCTTATTGATTTTATTAGGCAAAGAGAGTCAAGTGCAACAGCAGGTTCAGGATGTGGAAAGGACATAGAAAGAACAACGGAACACAGCCTAACATATAGAAAACAATAGAACATTCAACTAATAGGACCATACGAGTTTGCTAAACTTCTGAACTGTTTATCTAAAACCACCAAACAGTCAAGTGAAACAAAATACCAGAGTACCCTAGGCCCTGAACCAAAAACAAAAAATGACGTAAAAGCTGAAGATATTTTGAACCAAGGACTCGTAAACCTAGATTATGAAGCTAATACGTCCTGCAAGTTAAAGTGAACCAGGAGCGTTGACTTGTTTGAGAACTCTTGCAGTTGGATATTCACCATGAGTATTTTGCAGTGGAAATATTAGGATATGACAGGCACCAAAGTTTCTGGATTCGCACATGCCAACACGGTAAGTACCAAACTATATCTCCACAGCTTCTCAAGACACTTCAAAGAAAACTGTAGCCTTAGAATCAATACTGTCATTTCTTCCCTGAACTGAAAAACCACCCACAGATGAGGTGATCTATTTTACTCCTGAGCAAAAAAAAGAAAAGTGTGCTGCCATGACTATGATGACCCACAGACATTTATGGACTTCCAAAGCTTATAGGGTTTGAAATCCTCACGCATTTTAAAGCTTCTATGATGTTAGCAAGCAATTTGTAAAAAACAGCCAACAGAGGTGGTGGAAGATCTACAAAAATGACAAACTCTACCCATCATAGTTTCAGCAACAGTAGAACAAGTTCGAACATTTAGTAGTCAGTAGCATTAACAAAAAACAGATTAGCTCTGACAACAGACAACAATAAAAGTATTGCTTTCCAATTCTACTATGTTAAGTGATGTCGTCCCTTTCAATCTACAAGGCATATACTATTTATCAATTCATTTTGTCATGTATGAAAGATGGATGTGAAGAAGCCACGGGTCTTACTCCGCACTATTTCACAAACCAAAAGCCACTTTTCCTGAGCCAATCGTTTCTAAATTCAATTCACAATCAGTTCGCAATTTCTCAAACCAACTTATAATCATTTCTCACAGATTATGGTTTATATCAAATCCCACAGCACGCATTTCTCAAATTGTCCTAGAGATGTCAAGGTAAATAACAAACTGAACAAAATAGAATGAAGAATAAAGAAAAGGAATCACAAACCACCACATAATAAGCATAACCCTATATAGCATCCCATCCCTTGGTGATTAATTAGAGAGACATGATTTAATCTTACAAACATGAACAACATCACAATGATGTCTTTTGAAAAAAATAGGTCACCTCAACTTTATGCTTTTTACGTCCAAGTTTCTAATAACGTATTAGTACTATTTGGACAACTGTTAACACATCTCTCTATTGGCACCAGAGAACTACATCATAACAATGAGATCAAGAATGTGAAGGGAATGAGTTGAAATATCCACTCTCTAGTAATTAAATGAAGGAATGATACTTTAGTTACTGTATTATAATGATTGAAACAGAACACCCAATCATGTGTAAAGCCACATTAGTGTATGCTCCAGTACACAGTCATCGACCACTACAATAACATCTAAGGCTAGCTTAAAAGAGAATGGAAACATCGAATACATCAACAGAGGGAAGGTTTGTTGTGATTACTGAGTGACAAAAGATGTAATATGAGAATCCATCATACGCAGTGATGACAAAAGATATTAGAGCTGAACAAGCACCTTTTACAGCTAGAGACAAAAAAAAAAACAAAATATCCACCGTTGGATCCACATGAGAAGATAGTGGCAAAGGTTCAACATTGTAAGACATCACTCAAACAGGTGATAAACTTTCGATGAATTGAAGATAATTTTTGTCAAGTTCCCCTGGTGCGTAACTTGCAATCTCACCTGGGCACAACTCATAAATCACCTTCATTCTCCTGCACTCAAGATTACAGGAAATGACTTTGCCCCGGTTGCAGAACACCACTGCGATATCATTTTCCATTGTTCCTTTCACAATGCTTATCACTGAAATTATGCAACTACTTCTATTCGGCAATATTAAGGACTTTAGATCTACCCGGTCCTTGACAATCCAGCGGAAGTCATCTCTGTCCATCTCAAGAATGCTAAATTCCGTAGCAGCATGAGAAGGAAGTTGAATACGAAGCAAACGACCACCACATTCTCCAAAATAAAGCATATGTTTCGAAAGACTAGGGTCTGAAGGCACTCGAGTTACTGTCAGCTTCTCTGTATCCACGTCCAGTCGAGAGTAGGCATGCTCGTGCTTCGAGCAATTCCCCCTCCAATCCTTGCATCTCATCCAAATAATTGCTCCATTCCAAATGGCACTATATATGGAGGTCTCAATTGATGGTGAGAGACTCGAGTTCTTCCAAGATGCACATTCGGAAGTGTATATAGCCAATTGGGATGCATTAAAATGACGAGAACTATTGACCAACACAACCTTGTAATATGGTGATTTCGTAGGATCGAAAATCAAGTAGGGAAGATAATGAGAATACCCTCCTGGTAAAATGCCACTAGGTTTGGGAAGTTGTATGAACTTTTGTGTGGTTAAATTACAAACAATATAACTCCTATCTCTATCGCAAAACAACATTAAGCCATTGGAAGATATACTTGCACTTGTTTGAGATCTTGGTAAAACACCGTCGAGAAAGGAGAGACTGGGGAGACTAGCGCGGTGGTGGCCGGAGACGGAGACTGGTAAAACATGGTCATTTAAGGGTTCTGTAAGGCGCCAAACGGAGTGTAAGTATATGCCGGAGACCAGTGGAGTGGGGTTACGGCGGGTGTGGTTGATAGCAAAGTTGGAGTCGGAGATGAGAGAGAGCCAGTGCTTGGATACACACTTGGATTTCACGAGGGGTTTTGCCGGCACCCGTAAAAGTATCTCAGTTAGTAGATCCACATTGCTTGCGATGATTTCTGCCGCCGGCGAATGTTGCGGGTTGCTTCTACTACTGGTCGATATCTTTTTCGACATTTTCCGATTGTGGATGAAAACCCACAAGAGGATAAGGAGGGATTTTAATTGTATCTGTAACTAAAATGGTTTCAATTTGAGAGATTTTGGGGATTGTTCCATTTGCAATTACATCCAAGCCCCACCAATTAAGGAAACATTTTTCGGTTTGAATTTTGAAAGTAAGGGTTGGAGAGTGATAAATGATGAAAATTTATTAAACACCGGGCCAATAAATTTTGAGATCGCGAAATGAACAAGGCCCCGTCTCTGCTTTCACTCCTCTCCTCTCCTGTCCATGAGAACAGACTGGACCTACACTAATGGTACAAACCATTATGTTTTAGACTTTGTCAAAAATATTGGTTATGCCGAAAAATGCATTCCGAAATTATATAAACGAATATCTGATCATCCTGATTTTTCAGGTTAATTGGATATCCAAAATTAACCAAAATTATATCAATGAATATCCGAAATTATCGAGCAACTTTATAATGTGTACAGTTTGGGTCATCAAACTAGCCCCGGGAGGAGCCCACAAACAGAGCAACTTGACAGTGGAGAGCATCCTTTTATCCACTCATGCATTTTCGTTTTCAACCAATAAGTAAAATAAATTAGAGGTAATTTTGTGATGCAGAGGACTAACAAGATTGCATATAGATTTTATAATAATCATAATTGTAGCCACTTTTTACAGAAAAATTATTCATTGCCCATGGTTACATCCATGTGATATTCCAAACTCTTTTTTTACCACACGTTTTGTGGTGGAGACATTTGTGTAATCTGCACCACAAAATGTGTAGACAAAAGTGTGGTAGAGAAGAATTTAGGACACCGCCGCATGGGGCACCGAATAATTACTTCTTTGAAAAAGTACGGAGTAGAGGTCCGTAATTAGGGAGGCTCCCATCTAGTTTTTAGTGTTTAATTTTCTGTCCAGTTTAGACATTTGTGGGCCCGTCTCAAGTTCACAACAATGATCCAAATCATTTATTTTGTAGAGCTCATCAGATTTTTAGTTCACACAAAAATTATCTAGATAGAACATCAGTAGCTACGTGACCAGAACAGAGATATATGTACAACAAAAATGGGATGGAAAACGACTCACAACATTCAATTCAGAAAAGGATGCAATTTTCCATTTTAAATACTACCACTTTATGCCACCCACACCTTCTTCCCGCTAAATGAGAAATATTCAGTCTCACCACTGTGACCATGGCGAGAGCCAGCCGCGATAACTTAAAAACTATTCCATATATCCAACAACAGCATAGTAAATCAAAAGCATGCAGTATATGAGTTAACACATCCTGTAGGGGAAGACACCAATGGCGGTTGATCGGTTTCATAACTGGGCTACTATAAAAGAGAGTTTTCACATCAAATGATTATAGAAGCATCAGAGGCCAACAACCTCAAAAATACTTCACCTCGGGGACAATTAGAATGAATTTACCGGGCGATGTACTGAAGAAAAAGGACTAATTAAGAGCACATTCAAGTCAGCTGTTATTAGAGAATTCTAACAGAAGAGTAGACTGAAGACTTGTCGAAAAGAAGGTTCAGCAACATAAAGAGATTATACGGCCATTCTAGTCTAGCCTATCCTCCTAATCTGTAGTTCACCCCTGAGTGAAACCAAGAACTGAGACCCAAGGAAGCATCTAAGTCAGCTGATTCAGTTGATATCCTCATGACAATTAAAGACATCATGACAATATACCGTACGCCAATTGCCTATTTGCTAGGAAGCTACCTAATGTTTCGTACTAAGAAGCAGAATAAAAGATCCCTAAAAACCAGTGTAAAAGGACATTACACAAACAGTTGCAAGCAGAATAAAAGATCCCTAAAAACCTGTGTAAGAGGACATTACACAAACAGTTGCATATGCTTTCACTAAACGGATATTCAGCTGGCTCCATACTGTGAAGAACATACAGTGTCTCGCACTTCAGATTAGAGGAAATAACTTTCCCTGCAACTGTTATAAGTTGTAAGTTCAAAACTAGCTTCAAAGAGAATGTTAACAACAAAGACCAAAAAGCTAACAAATACACCAGCAGAGGGAAGATAACATGTGATTACCAAGTGACAAAAGAAGTCATTAATCATATGTGAATCCATCATACCTATTGATGGCATAAGATAGTACAGTAACATAGCAAACATTGCTGATTACAATAACCTAAAATCTAATCAGAGACAACAAAACCTTCACCCTTTGATCCATATATGACAAGGTTATGACATTTCTTCCACATGTAAGGCATCACTCAAACAGGGGATACACTTTCGATGAATTGATAAGACCTTTTGTGAAGTTCCTTTACTTGCGTGAAATCTGAAATCTCACCAGGAGACAACTCGCAAAGCACCTTCATTGACTTGCACTCAAGATAACAGGAAAACACTTTGCCCCGGTTATAGAACACCACTGTGATATCATTTTCATTTGCACTCAAGACTGGCACTCGCAAAAGCATCTCGGTTAGCAGATCTACGTTGCCCACGACAATTTCTGCCACCGGCGAGTGTTTCTCCAGCAAATTTGGGGTTATCAGAAATTGCTTCATTTGTTTCGACATTATCACCGGTGCATCAATCAATCTATCTATTATACTATATTACAACCAATTTTTTGTAACTGTAAAATATGAGTCCCAGACTCCCAATTAAGCACAATTACACCAAAATAAGCTTAGCATTCATAATAAAGTAAAAATGTTTAACAAGTTACTTGGGCGAACTTGTGCACCTTGACTATATTTTCATAACCAGTCATATGTTCATCTTTTATTTTCCTTTAAATAACTCCATGCGTACAAATTTCGGAGACCAAATGTGTACAAATGCAATGTGCGGGTTAATATTGAGTCCCACAGAAATCATTGGAGAAATTCAATTTTGTAAAGAATACTCCATCCGTCCCATTTTTTTTTGTCTCAATTGGCAATTTTTGCTGTACCAAAAATATTGTCCCACATCCAAACCAGAAGGGTTATAGTCAATGAAAGTAAGTTCTATTTTACCCTTCTACTTTTAGATCAATAGTCCAACAAAAATTAAAGAAAGCAATTGAACAAAAAGTGAATGCAATGAATGAATGGTAGAATGAAAAAATGTGGTGATTAGACATGCTACGATTATATGTTCTCGTATAGGTTGAATCCCTAAAAGAGACTAAAAATGGGGATAGAGGGAATAAATTCTTAGCTTTCCTTGTAAAAAAATTCAATTCTAAAGAATATCGATAAGTGCTAGATTAACACCGCTATGAACATGCATTCCTCCAAAGCTACCTTTTCTTATGGTCAACAGCGCATGATAGAGGATTCTCAGTTGACTGGTGTAGACAGGGATGTCAAATTAGAGGTTTGTGAATCCCAAAGGCACTTTTTTTTTATTAGTAGCACAATTTTTGAAAAGTTTCTTTTAACAGTATCAAATGACTGAGGCAAGAGAATAACTTTTTGTCAATGCAAAGTTCAAGGGTACAAATAGGATTTGGTGAACTACATTTCAAAGGGAACCCTTTGAAGCTATTCGTACACAGGAGGAAATGAAAAGTGCACTGACCTGTTACTTCATTACCCAGTTACAAGAAGTGCAGAAGCACACTTATTCACAGTTTACCCAGTTCACAGAGGGAAGCAAATCTATTGAAGAGTACAAGTTGTTCTACTGTTTGGCCACTAGGGTTCCAGTTCCCATGGTAAAAAAAAAAATTATGAGAAAAAGCCATACCATAGCCAATGTCATTAGAAGAAAGTAAAGGAGGGCGATTGCCACCCTTGGACCCTTCTACTTTCTTCCCCCAGTGGAGGGGGCGTGGTTATAGCGTTGGCTCTAGAACTGATGTCTGGATTGTGGTGATATCAATTGTTGTTTTCTAGCTGGTGGTAGTGAGGAAGGCGACAACAGTGGTGGGGTCATAAAAATGCATGTTCTTGTTTTTCCATTAGATCAATTTTTCACATAGAAACTTGTCATAGATACATTGTTTTACCTCACTAAACAATACAGAACTACAAAGGCTGACAATAGCACATATATTAACGGCTATATTTTACTTTTTCTTTCTTACGTCTTAACTGAATTTAAATGGAAAATGACATGTATGTTTCCGTAATATGTAGCCACCAGGAAAGTGAGTGACATGTGAAGCGATGGTGGTGTGGGGAAGAGATGGTGGGCAAACTAGAGGGACTATTTCTAAAATTACACATAAAAGAAGTATACAGTCAAACAATGAGGGGTAGTTACGGTCAATAAATTAGTAGTTACCATTTCAAGAAACCATAATTTGAGGGGTAGTTAGGTGAATAAATGAGAGATTGGTTTGGTGGTTTGAAATTTGGACCAAGGTTGGACAATGCCGAGATTCAACTCCAGATAGCTCCTTATTGGGGTTAAACATACTCCTAACATCACCTACATGTGCAGATATGACGGACTATCATACTCACACTTCATTTCTTGAAAACTATTGATTTAGCTCAGAGAAGTTGGGGTTTTTTTGTCTCTGCCTCATTAAGACAAGTCTCAAGCTCTTCATTTCTTGAAGCACCATAGGTTTCCCATTTCTGTAATTCGTAATGAACAAAAAATACCGACCACATTTTAAGAAACCGCCCTTTCATTTGTGTTTCAATAAAATTGATCAAGGTCCAAGCACGTGTGATTCCGAATTGAATAATCAAAACAACTTTGCACTAAGTTTCTCACCTCTTCTTCTTTTCTTTTCTTTTAAAGGGAAATGGATCCTCTCCGGTCCAAGGTTTGGAGAAGAGTTTTTGAACAAATCCGAACTATTCATTGTATATGCAGGGAGAGCATCACTTTAGTGTCTCTCATTTTTTAAGCCCTGCCACAAATGTGATTTTCATAATTCCCCCTCCAAAAATTAAGTACTCCATTTATGACTATTATTAACTTACCATTAAATAGTTATTATGGGCAAAATATGGAGTTATCAATTTAAAACCAGCTATCATAACTACCACCCCACGATTTTGTTAGCTCAAACCCAGACACAACACCAAAACGACATATACAGGCGGGCATAACATGGATACATACTTGTAGTTCAACCTATGAAGAGCTCTTCTTTCATACAAACCATTTTATTGCAACAAAAAACAAAAGTTACAAAACTATTTGATGTCATTAAGCTAACAAACTTGCAACAAAAACAAAACTCCACTCCTTCAAATAATTTGAAGAACCTCTTCGACATTTTCAACACATAAATTCCCATGCTTCATCAAGTAATAAGTACATGCAATAGTAGATTGCAATGGCACGCACTAGTTGTTATCTTTGCTGTGACTGTCAAAATCAAGATGCCTATAGAAATGTAATGGGTAAGGGTGCAATCTACTTTCATTGCAGTAAGTTCAATTGGAAAAAGTCAACAAAGGATGCCAAATAACTAACAGAGAAAGATATAAACTTTATATTGTAGTATTTAGTTCGTAAACAAAATATCAGCTCCTTTTACTCTAACATAGTGAAAACAAACATAGGGAAATGCAAACAAGCAAAATATAATTGGGAGATATGATACCAAAAGAGCACGGTAACCTCCAATGAATCACTGGCACCACAATTTAACATCATATTCATGCTGGACACTGCAATTTTCAAGTGTAAACTCCTTGGATATGGGTTGCACACACAAATTTATTTTCCAACAAAAATGTGGATGACACAAGGACGCGCTAGGGGTTGTAAAGTAACGTATTAAGATGCTTGAGCACATTCGTTTACTACCTGAGCTGAAACCTCAGCTCAAACTTGGTTTGACAACCGCTCGTTACTAGATAATCAAGCTCGAGATCCGCTTGAAGTGACATGCATAGAGCATTTGACAAATAGACTAAGATAAGAGCCAAGGGAAAAACATGAACTTTAGGTTTGGAAAAGTAAAATAAACTTACGGAGACAAAAAGAGAAATTAAACATAGAACAACATGTCCTAATACATTCCTAAGATATGCGTAAGAGATAACCTAATTAGTATAATTAGCCGCACATCTCATACTTACCGGTACATACCATAGCAATGGAAGGATTACCTTTTGTTGGTGTGCGCACTGACAATTTGTTGAGAATCTGGGTGCAGACATGGTTTTAAGTAGTGATTTACTTTCAGTCTCCAAGGAAGAACAAGTAATTTTGTTTCCCAAATATTTGCTTAGACCAGCATTCTTCAAAATTGTTGCTCTGTCATCTTTATGTTTTGCTCTCTTGGAGTTTGGAAGCATAGCATCGCAAAGGAATCAACTGCCCCTATAAGACACCATTTCATGGTTTCACTAAAACTAGGGATTCCATGAAAGTATCAGTGGCAAATACATCAGAACTACCGGTACATCCAGTATTTGTCAAAGTTTTGGTCTCACAGTCGTAACAACATAGCCTTCTGTGATTGTCACTCATCGATAGCAGAACTTCACCATTTTTCCTAAATCCTACCATCTGGTACAACACTCCTGGAGGATTAATATTGTATAATTTAGCCCAAGATTCTGCAACTCCATATTCTTTCATCACCCATATGCAACAAGAACCCTCCTCCGGTTGTCCATAACATAACACCGCCACTGATTCTCCATACGGCATAATGCGCAGGCGCGATGGGCTTTGACTGACAAGAGCAGCCGGCATCATCATCACCGAGAACGCTTGAGAACCCATATTGAACAACGTTATCAAACTGGTTAGACCATTCACCACTCTCCAGTCAAATGCAATCCAATGTATGGCTCCATTAACAAAAGCCTGTAAGCAATTAAAACGGGTAATGTGATGTGGATGACCAACAGTAGTGATGGATCTCCATGATCCTGTGGCTTGTGTGTAAAGCTCAACCTTGGAAGGAAATTTTCCCAGCTCTATATCCACCTTCTCGTAGACAATAAACACCAACATGTACTCAAGCGTAGTGGGGTGGGCACCAAATCCCAAAACAAACGGCGGAGGAGAAGTTTCTGGCAGAGAGGGCATGGGAAGAGTTACTGATTTCCTAATTAACGGATTCCATAGAATAATACACGGTGACGAAGAGGTATCAACCATACAAAGCAACCCATTACAATTACCTACTATTCTTTTATGCCCAAGTGAAGTAATCAAAGGAGACTCCAGTTCGGCAAACTCATCGCCAAATTTTTTATTGCCACGGCACAACAGATAGCGCTCTCTGTCGTCCATAAAGGTGTAAGTCGTAAGGAGAAGGTTTTCGGTGTTTGTTTTGTTGTGGTTGAGGTGTTTGGCGATGAAACTAGGGCTTGTTATAAGGGAATGCCATGTTTTGCATACGGACGTGAATCGGATCAGAGATTCCACAGGCAGTCTTACGAGAATTTCAGCTAAAAGTTCAGTTGGTATATAGTCCGACATTGTTCTTGTAATATTGGTATCGAGACAAGTGGAAAAAACAAAGAGCCTAGGTTTATAGAAAGAGGGAAAAGTTGGGCTTAAGAACTTACAGAACTTGTGATGATCGATTGAAGCCCTAGGTTTTCGAGCCGGGCTATGATCGTTTGATTCTTCTCAAATTCAATGATCAAAGACTTACAATAAGCAGAACTGAGGAGGGGAGAGAGAGAGAGAGAGAGAGAGAGAGAGAGAGAGAGAGGACGACCGAGCTTTCTTTCGTTTTCCTAACATTTTCGCGTTTATTCGGGAAACTTTCATTTCGCCCCCTGAACTTCTATCCAAATATCCCATAAACATCTATCCTTTATTTTATTTTAATTGAACACCTGTACTTACAAAAAAAACCCCAAAATAGGCACATGTCGTCTAAATCCGTCCAATTTCTAACGCAAACTATAGCATTGAATACACACATACGACACATCAGAAATTAGGAACGTACTAACCAATAGCCATTGTTCAAATTGAACACCAAACTCACACACTCTAGATTTAAATGTCTTCTAATATATGCATGACTTGAGTTCATTGATTGATGGATATTATATGTTGTATATAATGCTATACTAGGGACCTTAATCTAATTTAGAAAATCTTGTAGTTTCCCTCCTTCATAAAAATTTAAACACAACATAATGGAAATAGTGGGTAAGCAAAGAGCCTTTGAAACCACCACTAATTTCATAATGGAAGCGGGCGATCCTTAATTACCCATTTAACTAAGTGGTCCCTTAAAAATATTTCTTACAAAAGAACTCTACAATGAATCAGCTTCTTTGTGTTGAAGAGCGGTAGGTGTTTGTTCTTCATGTAGTTTCAAGAGCTTTCGTGATCATTGTGATGTCATCATCTTCATTCTTCGATATATACGTGATGTGTTGTCGCGCTCTTTATCAATGTCTTGCTTGTAGTTTCATTGGTGACTTCTTCTTCTTCTTTTAGTTTGTATCTTTTCATCATCTTGAGTCCTTGACTGTGATATGACTCTAGAGAAGATGAGAACAAAAATATCCTAACTTCCCCAACCTCACCTATTTTCATTCTGCCTGATGTATTGGAGCATGCTTGTGTTAGAGCATCTCCAACCCACCTCTATATTTCAATTTAAAAGTGTGGATATGACATATTGAGGAAATATTTTGTAATTTATTCCTCTTTTCTTCAATTTATTGTACTTTATGAGAGAACTGTAAAGAACAAGGGAACACCACGGAACACATAGAACATGCAATTATTACTACGACTACAGGAGTTTGCTAAACTTCTGAACTCAGCCCTAAGCCTTGAACCAAAAACTAAATATGACTTTGAAAGCTGAAGATATTTTGACACTAACGAAGATAGGACTTGTAACCCTAGGTTATGAAGCTAATACGTCCTGCTAGTTAAGGTGAACCAAGAGCCGTGACTTGTTTCAAGAGGTATGCTACCAATACAACACTTTTCACGATAATATGCACAACATGTTTATGTGGCACTGTATTATTGAGCAATGACTGAGATGACTGAAAAAGATGGATGTGAAGAAGCCACAAGTCTTTCTCCGCACTATTTCACAAACCAAAAGCCACTTTTTCCTGAGCCAATCGTCTCTAAATTCAATTCACAATCAGTTTGCAATTTCTCAAACCAAACTCATCATATTTCTCACAGATTACGGTTTATATTCAGATCCCACAGCGCATACTTTTGAAATCGTCCCAGAGATGCCAAGGTAAATAAAAAACTGAATGCCAAACTAGAATAAAGGCAAAAGAAAAGGAATCATAAAGCACCATCTAATAAGCATAACCCCAGTATAGAATCCCAACCCTGACTATTAACCAAAGAGACATGGTTTAATCTTACAAACACGAACACAATCACAATGACATGTCTCTTGAAAAAATTATATCAGCTCAACTTTATGCTTAGTTTCTAATAACGTATTAGTACTATTTGAACAGCTGCAAACACATCTTTCTATTGGCGCCGGAGAACCACATCATAACAAGGAGATCAAGAATGTGAAGAAAATGAGTTGACATATCCTTTCGTTACTGTATGTTTGTATTATAGTGGTTGACACAAAACACCCACACTCTTGTGTAAAAAGCCACATTGGTGTATGCTCCAGTGCAACAGTCATCAATCAATACCGTAACATCCAAGGCTAGCTTACAAGAGAACGGAAACATAAAAGACCAGTAAAAATCGAATACATCAACAAAGGGAAGGTTCGTTGTGATTACCAAGTGACAAAAGATGTTACATGAGAATCCATAATACGTAGTGATGACAAAAGATTGTAAGGCATCACTCAAACAGGCGATAGGCTTTCAATGAATTCAGTAGAGTATTCGTAAAGTCCCCTTCGTGCAAAGCTTGTAATTTCATCTGGGGACAACTCACATATCACCTTCATTGTCCTGCACTCAAGATTACAGGAAATGACTTTGCCCCGGTTGTAGAGCACTACTGCGAGGTCATTTTCCTTTGTTCCTTTCACAATGCTTATCACCGAAATTACGCAACTACTTTTATATGGCAATATTAAGGACGTAAAATCTACCCGGTCCTTGAGAATCCAGCAAAAGGCATCGGTGTCCATCTCAAGGATGCTAAATTCGGTAGCATCATGAGTAGGAAGTTGAATAAGAAGCAAACGGCCACCACATTCTCCGAAATAAAGCGTATATTTTGAAAGATTAGGGTCTGAAGGCACTCGAGTTACTGCCAGCTTCTCTGCATCCACGTCCAGTCGAGAGTAAACGTGCTCGTGCCTCGAGCAATTCCCCCTCCAATCCTTGCAACTCATCCAAATAATTGCTCCATTCAAAATGGCACTACGCCCGGAGTCAATTGAAGGTACGAGATCCACATACTTCCAAGACGCACATTCGGAAGTGTATATAGCCAATCGGGAAGCATTAGGGTGCTCAGAATTACTATGTAACACAACCTTGTAATGAGGCGATTTTGTAGGATCAAAAACCAAGTAAGGATAATACTGAGACCACCATTCAGATAAAATGTCATTAGGTTTGGGAAGTTGTATGAACTTTTGGGTGGTTAAATTACAAACAATATAATTCCCATCTCCATCGCAACACAACATCAAGCCATTGGAAGAGTTACTTACGCTTACAGTTGCTGTAGATGTTGATAAAGCACAGTCGAGAAAGGAGAAAGTCGGGAGACTATTGCGGCAGTGGCCGGCCACAGAGACAGGCAAAACTCGGTCGTTTAAGGGTGCGGTATGGCACCAATGGGAATGTACGTATATGCCGGAGACCAGTGGAGTGGGATTACGGCGGGTGTGGTTGATAGCAAAGTTGGAGTCGGAGATGAGGGAGAGCCAATGATTGGACACGCACTTAAACTTGATGAGTGACTTTGCGGGCATCCTTAAAAGTATCTTAGTCAGTAGATCCACATTGCTCTCAACAATTTCCGCCGCCAGTGACCATTTCTCTGGTGAGGTTGATGTTAGAAATCGCTTGCTTTGCTTCGACATTTTCGCCGGTGCATTGAAATTCACAAGAAGAATAGGAGAGGCCATCATTTGCTCTTCCGCATACGTGTACTCCATCCGCACATAAATTTCAGGGCACGAGGGGAAGATAGAACGGTTTCGCAGGAGAGTCGAGAACAACTCGTCATCGTTGATTGGAAATGGCCTGTACTTGGTGACATTTTGCCAATTCCTGAACGGAAATCTGCAAGTGAATCTCAACCGTCCTGTTTCCCCACTACTAGCCACCTTGGGTAGGAGCATCGACTCCAACTCCACGAGGGACATAAGCAGAGGTACGTCGTAGAACCCCTTCGGAGGTATGTCATATGAAAAACCTTCCTCGGGATCTTGTAATGTGTCCCCACCCCAATAGAACAGAACCGAGACAGCCTCCATATGAAAACTGCACGGAATTTAGTTAGGATATATGCAGTAAAGCTTCAATTTCAAGCATGAACCCTATCTAGAGAATGAGCAGGAAAATACAGAAAAACTATGTGAAATAGCCCAAACTGATTTTTCAATTAAGCAGTTTTCTTTCTGTTGGTTTGGGCATGTTCACAACTCTTGTTTGTCCAATTAGTTAATTGATTGGTCAATAGCATGGAATAACTTGAGCCTATAACTTCCCTCTTCTTTATCTCAGCAACAAACATATCTACACCACACGTAGCTAATAAATGGGAATAAGAGAGTTAAGATGTCTTTCAAACATATATCTATTAGGAGTCAGCCCTCTAATCAACTTGAGATAAGCCAAATATTGTTTGTGCCAGTTCTATGTGGGAGGAAAAATTTGACACGACGAGGCCAAAAAATAAGATAGTAAAAATTAAGCAAGAGCTTCAAGACTTGTATCTAAAGATGAATGTACTAATGTAAGCGTTATGAATGTAACAGTCACATCCTCATTTCCTCCTATCTTATAACCCAATACACACACACACACCCATTCAAAGTGTAGGGGTTTCAACCAAAAGAGTCAGAAATGAAGTTAAGAAAAAGCAACTTGTATTCAAGATAAGCAACTCTCTCTCTCTCTCTCTCTCTCTCTCTCTCATGTGTTGTACGTGTGTATGTATCAGTATTGCTGAAAAATGAG
>BPLS01000159.1:268007-288543 GCA_019656275.1 Rhododendron kiyosumense | reverse complement strand
GACTGGAAACTAGGGAAATGCGTTGGGAAAAATGAAGAGAAGGAAATGAATGCCAACTATTAAAGAGAAAAATGGAGCAAAACGCTATGATTTTATGAAAGGGGAGTTAAATGAGAGAGAGAGAGAGAGAGAGAGAGAGAGAGAGACCTGTAAAATGAAATCAGAGGAGAGCGAGATTCGAGCCCTAGAAACGCAGCAACATTGCCCACAGCAGGTCACCGAAACTGGTTTTGGGGAAAAGATGGAAGCGAAGAGAGGGAGGGAAAGGTAAAAGGTGAAGAGAGTTTTTTCTCTCTCTCTCTCTTAGGCTCTGTTTGGAACTTATGGAAAGGAAAAGAAAGGAAAGAAAAGGAAAATAAAAAATTTTCCCTTCTATTGTTTGGTTAGGAGAGAAAAAGGAAGGAAAATAAAAATTTTAAGTTCAATGAATAGTAGATTTTCTCTGCTATTTTCCTCACTTTCCTCCCTTTTTCTTTTCCTTTCCTTTCTTTTCTTTTCTGCAAGTTCCAAACGGAGCCTTATTTTTGGTGAGAAAATGTCTACAAATACTTTAACGGCGCGACTATTCGTAACCCTTTATTTTTTTCTATAACCCACTATATTTCGATAAGTGGTTATTAAAAATTATACATAACATTTTGGTAAATAGTTATTGAAAATAAGATTATATTTCGGTAATTACATGTCGAAAATATGTTCAATTTTAGGTAAATAACTGTCAAACATACATTTTCGATAAATAGCTATTAAAAAAATATTATATTTCGGTAATTGGATGCTAAAAATGTATCTCAATTACGGTAACTAACTGTCAAGTATAATTGAAAATTTTTAACGGGTTATAGGAAAAAATAAAGGCCTGCAAATAGCCGCACCATTCCTTTTAGTTGCATTTTCAGGAGAAATTTTTAAAATACCCCCAAACTTTGACCTCAATGCCTAACAGACTCCCAAACTTTCAAAAGAGTTGTGCTACTGGTACAGCGGCTGCTGTACAGCAGCTGCTTACAGACCCCATTTGAGCCCGTCTCGGATTCCGTAAAGATGATCGGAGCCGCTCATTTTGTTCAAAATACTTCGTTTAAGGTCCCTGTAAAAAATCACCTCAATCCGATATCGGGGAGGGTGTTTACTAATCATCCAACTTTGCTTCAAAATTTAGGCAATTTTCAAAAGAGTTGTGCTACTGGTACAGCGGTGTACAGCAGCCGCTTACAGACCCCATTTGCGCCCATCTCGGGTTCCGTAAAGATGATCGGAGCCGCTCATTTTGTTCAAAATATTTCGTTTAAGGTCCCTGTAAAAAATCACCTCAATCCGATATCGGGGAGGGTGTTTACTAATCATCCAACTTTGCTTCAAAATTTAGGCAACTTTCAAAAGAGTTGTGCTACTGGTACAGCGGCTGCTGTACAGCAGCCGCTTACAGACCCCATTTGCGCCCATCTCGGGTTCCGTAAAGATGATCGGAGCCGCTCATTTTGTTCAAAATACTTCGTTTAAGGTCCATGTAAAAAATCACCTTAATCCGATATTGGGGAGGGTGTTTACTAATCATCCAACTTTGCTTCAAAATTTAGGTGATTTTTTACAGGGACCTTAAACGAAGTATTTTGAACAAAATGAGCGGCTCCGATCATCTTTACGGAACCCGAGACGGGCGCAAATAGAGTCTGTACGCGGCTGCTGTACAGCAGCCGCTGTACCAGTAGCATTTTTGCTTTCAAAAACATCAATTTTACTCCTAAACTTTTCTTCTGTTATTCAGATGGACTCCTCCTGTCTAATCCGTCAAATGATAGCGGACAGGTGGTGCTTCCAGCCTCCAGGTCATGAAAATTGTACAAACCAGTGGTGCTTCCAGGTAAGGATAATTTTTACTGGAAGTCTCTGTTTGTCATTGCAATCCATTAGAAAGTTTGCTACTTCCCTTGGATGACAATTTTCAGTTTCGTTGTGGGGGCTACCTCCACTTGTCCTCCCCTGGCTCCGTTCTTTGAGTGCAACAAAGTCAGTCCGTTCATCTTAATACGGAAACCACACTATTATGGAGGCCCGTTTGGCGTATACAAGCAATCAAATCGCAATTCTTGTGAGAGTGTTAACTCATAAGACAAGAAGTTAGTTTTTGTATGTTTTGTCTAAGTTTGGAATGCTTAAAAAGGTTTCCTTTTGGTTTGGTCTAGAAGAGGGCACCAAATGGAATTTAAAGTCTCCCCATTCACACATATTCATCCATTTCTCCTACTATTTTGAACTTGAAAGATTTTACCCAAGCAGCAATCAATCATGCCCTAGTCCTTCATACAATTCAATCTTTTTTTCTCTCTACAACGAGCTTGATCTTAGATCAATTTCGTTCTTATGTACTGTGTGAGAGAACTCACATTGACAGCATTATCTCATCCAACCTGAGGACACAAATTTGAGCCTGTAGATTCTTGTTGGCACGATTCAAGTACACCAAACATATTGCTACTGGCATGGCAACCGTGTAGGATTTGGAAGTTGCTACTGCCTTCTTGACCTAGTTCCACTCTGCCATGCTTGTTTGATAGTTCATACACAATGCTTGAAAGCTTGGTCTACTTTTTTTGAGCAGGAAGGGGTCAACGTACAAAGAATTCCTAAGGCTCAAACCCTCACCTGTCCACTTTCGAAAGGCACATTAAAAAACATTGACTCGTTGGCCATATCAAAACACTGGATAAATCTTGTTTTTCAATTGCCCATCCAAAACCCAATCTCTTAGGAGTAATGAGTTCTCCGTGATAACATGGACCATTATCAAGGATATTCCATGGATTCTTCATTTTCAAATTCGAAACATGGAGAACGCATTGTCTAATGTCTCCCTTCAATGCGTACATTCTTCCGCAAAGTGTCCAAGATGTAAAATAAGAAGGGCAATCTCTTAGGAAGGAACGAATAGAAAATTTACTAAGATTGATGACTAATCACTCATGCAGCAGAGATTTAAGTGACAAGGGAAGCAAAATCTAGAGAGGCGTGCCCACCTCAAAGAGAAAGAATAAAATGTAAACCCATATTTCTTAAACGAGTGTAAATTTTGTCTCGATGAGCCGTAAAATGGTAGTTTTCCACCACCTCCCATGGTCCCCCTTCTTGCATTTTTTTTGGGTAATTCAAACCATGCATCTTGTAGAACCTGCAAAATAATGTATCTACGCAAAAAATCAGCTTGTCTGGATATCGATAGATATGTCAAAATTTGAGTTTTTAGACGAAAAAATGAACGGCTGTGGACAGTTTAACTTAAAAAATAGTTGACAGATCCAGACTGTCCATTTTTTCGTCTAAAACTCAACTTTTGACATAACTATCAATGTCCAAACAAGCTAATTTTTTTGCATAGATGCATTATTTCACAAGCCCTATAAGATGCACGATTTGGATTACTCAAAAAAATGCACAAAGGAGGCCTATGGAGGGTGCTGGCGGAAAACCGCCTCTATCCAGTTGAGCCGGACAGAATTTAAACTCTTCTTAAACTACCAAAGCATACAAGACTTTTTTTTTTTTTTCTTCTAGGAAATACAAAGACAGAGAAAGAGAGCGAAAAAGAATGGCGAAACAAGGAGGGGGGGTGGGGGGGGGGGGGGAGAAAGGCAAAGGAAGCTCATAAGCTTTTAAGGACAGGATCCCGAGGAAGTGTTCTGTTCCTTTATAGCCCAAGAGGCCATCTCATGAGCAAGCAAGGGAATTGGCTTGGCTAGTTGTCTATGGATATAAGACTTGTGGCACTCTAGTCTAGTTTACAATACCAAAAAGTAAACAGTAATGCAATGTAAACCAGGATCAGTGACTTGTTTCCATCCTCTCAGAGTGAAATCTATTCCTAATGTTCCAAAATAGTCCTTCGGCCGTCCATGGGTTCTTACCAACAAGCCGGATTTTAGTTTAGTAAAAATAAAGATATTGGACAACGAGGACTTTGATGATGTCTACGTGGCGCGCAGCAGCACAGAAAGAGTCCAAGCAGCCCATGATATGGTCCAAAGAAAATTGATCACCAGAATCAAGGAATGCGCGTGAACAAAGAACTTTATCGGGATGGCGAATTGAATTATAATCAAATTGGTTTGGTTGATTGGGCTCGTGGATTTGTGATCACCTTCTCCATCAAATCTCCCAGACTAAGAGGAAAAACTAATGCTTATTGAATTTATTAGGCGAAGAAAGTCAAGTGCAACAGCAGGTTCGGGATGCGGAAAGGACATAGAAAGGAACAAGGGAACAGAACCGAACATATAGAACAATAGATCATGCAACTAAACTTCTGAACTGTTACCTAAAACCACCAAACGAGCAACTGAAACAAAATACCAGAGTACCCTAGGCCGGCCTGAACCAAACACAAAAATGACATAAAAAGCTGAAGATATTTTGAAACTAATGCAGATAGGACTTGTAAACCTAGATTATGAAGCTGATACGTCATGCTAGTCAATGTGAACCAGGAGCCGTGACTTATTCCAGAACTCTTGCAGTTGGACACTCACCAAGAGTATTTTGCAGTGGACATATTAGGATATGGCAGGTACCAAAATTTCTGGATTCACACATGCCAACATGGTAGCTACCGAACTATATCTCCATGGCTTGTCTCAAGACACTTCAAAGAAATACTTTCTCATTTCTTCCCTGAATTGAACAAATCACCCACAGATGAGGTGATCTATTTTACTCCCGAGTAAATCAAAGAAAGTTGTGCTGGTATGACTATAATGACCAGCAGACATTTATGGACTACCGAAGCTTATATGGTTTGAAATCCTCACGCATTTTTAAGCTTCTATAATGTTAGCATGCAATTTTTAAAACAAGAGCCAACAGAGGCGGTGGAAGATGCTACAAAAATTAGAGTAACTTCTAAGGTTTTTACCTATCATTGTTTCGGCAACAAAGTAAGCGGATCCGGATCCTAAGTAAACAGGTTTGAAGATTTAATAGCCAGTAGCATTAACAAAACAACAGATTAGCTCAAATAATAGACAAGAAGAGAACTAGAGAAGTAATGTTTTTCAATTCTGCTGTGCTAAGTGAGAGTATTACCACTTTTCCTGAGCTAATCATTTCTAACTTCAATTCACAATCAGCATGCAATTTGTCAAACCAACTCATAATCATTATAATCATTTGTCACCCATTACGGTTTATATTCGAATTCCATAGCATGTTTTCTCCAAACTATCCTAGAGATGTCAAGGAAATAACAAACTGAATAAAAAAATTTAATAGTAGAAGCAAAAGATACAGGAATCAGAAAGCAGCTGATAAACATAACCTACTATAGAATTCCAACCCTCAAGTGATTAATCAAAGAGACATGGTTTATTCTTACAAACATGACAATGACTTGTCTTTTGAAAAATTTAAGTCTGCTCAACTTTATGCTTTTTATGTCCTAGTTTCTAATTACGTATTAGTAGTATTTTTTGAAAAGCGTATTAGTAGTATTTCAACAGCTGTAAAAGCATCTTTCTATCGGCACTGGAGAACCACATCATAACAAGAAGATCAGGAATGTGAAGAAAATGAGTTAACATATCCTCTCTAAAGCATCTTTCTATCGGCACTGGAGAACCACATCATAACAAGAAGATCAGGAATGTGAAGAAAATGAGTCAACATATCCTCTCTAGTGATCAAATAAATGGATAGTACTTTAATTACTGTATTATAGTGGTTGAAACAAAAAACCCAGACTCATGTGTATAGCCTCATTAGTGCATGCTCCAGTACAATAATCATCGACAAATACAAGAATATCTAAGGGCTAGCTTAAAAGAGAATGGAACCATCAAAGACCACTAGAAATCAAATACGTCAACAAGGGAAGGTTCGTTGTGATAACCAAAGGACAAAAGATGTTACATGAGAATCCATCATACGTAGTGATGAAAAAAGATACTACAGCTGAACAAGCACATTTTACAGCTAGAGACAAAAAAAAAAAAAAAAATGACAGTATGATCCACATGAATAGATTATGTAATTGGGTTCAACATCGTAAGACATCACTCATACAGGTGATAGACTTTCAATGAACTGATTACAATATTTGTAAAGTCCCAATCGTCCATAACTTTTAATCTCACGTCAAGACCACTCACAACTCACCTTCATTGTCCTGCACTCAAGATTACAGGAAATGACTTTGCCCCGGTTGTAGAACACCACTGCGAGATCATTTTCGTTTGTTCCTTTCACAACACTTTTCACTGAAATTATGCAGCTTCTTTGGGTTGGCACTATTAAGGACACTAGATCTACCCAGTCCTTGACAATCCAGCAGAAGCTATTTCTGTCCATCTCAAGAATGCTAAACTCCGTAGCATCATGAGAAGGAAGTTGAATAAGAAGCAAACGACCACCACATTCTCCGAAATAAAGCATATGTTTTGAAAGACTAGGGTCTGAAGGCACTCGAGTTACTTTTAGCTTCTCTGTATCCATGTCCAGTCGAGAGTAGGCGTACTTGTGCCTCGAGCGATTTCCCCCCCATTCCTTGCAACTCATCCAAATAATTGCTCCATTCCAAATGGCACTAGGTCCAGTCTCAATTGAAGGTACAAGATCCATGTAATTCCAAGACGCACATTCAGGAGCGTATATAGCCAATCGGGAAGCATTAAGGTGATAAGATCTATTAAGTAACACAACCTTGTAATGAGGTGATTTTGTAGGATCAAAAACCAAGTAAGGATCATACTTAGACCACCGTTCAGATAAAATGTCACTAGGTTTGGGACGTTGTATGAACTTTTGGGTGGTTAAATTACAAACAATATAATTCCTAGATCCATTGCAACACAACATCAAGCCATTTGAAGGGTTAGTTACGCTTACAGTTGTTGTAGATGTTGACAAAACACGGTTGAGAAAGGAGAAAGTCGGGAGACTACTGCAGCGGTGGCCCTTGATGGAGACAGGCAAAACTTGGTCATTCAAGGGTAGTCTATGGTGCCAATCGGAGAGTAAGTATATGCCGGAGACCATTGGAGTGGGATTAAGGCAGGTGTAATTGATAGCAAAGAGGGAGTCGGAGATGACGGAGAGCCGGAGAGCCAATGCTTGGACACACACTTAAACTTGATGAGTGACTTTGCGGGCACCCATAACAGTATCTTAGTTGGTAGATCCACATTGCTCTCAACAATTTCCACCGCCAGTGACCATTTCTCTAGTGACGTTGATTTTAGAAATGGCTTGCTTTGCTTTGACATTTTCGCTGGTGCATTAAAACCCACAAGGGGAATAGGAGAGAGCACCATTTGATCTTCCCCATACGTGTACTCCATCCCTCCGTAAATTTCAGGGCACGAGGAGAAGATAGAACGGTTTTGTAGGAGAGTTGAGAATGACTCGTCATCGTTGATTGGAAATGGCCTATACTTGATGACATTTTGCCCATTCCTGAACGGAAATCTGCAAGTGAATCTCAACCGTCTTGTTGCTTGGACCACCAATCTTCAGAATAGCTGTTCTTTCATCTCTATCAACTGCCCCTAGAAGACACCATTTCATGGTTTCACTAAAACTAGGGATTCCATGAAAGTATCAGCGGCAAATGCATCAGAACTACCGGTATATCCAGTATTTGTCAAAGTCTTGGTCTCACAGTCGTAACAAAGTAGCCGTTTGTCACTCATCCATAGTAGAACTTCACCACTTTTCCGAAACCCTAGTATCTTGTACACCAGTACTCCTGGAGGATTTATATTGTATAATTTAGCCCAAGATTCTGCAACTCCGTATTCTTTCATCACCCACACGCCACAAGAACCCTCCTGTCCATAGCATAGCACGGCCAGTGATTCTCCATATGACATAATGGACAGGCGCAATTGCGTTTCATTGACTAGAGCGGCAGGCATCATCATCACCGAGAATGCTTGAGAACCCATATGGAACAACATTATCAAACTGCCAAGACCATCCACCACTCTCCTTTCACATGCAATCCAGTGTATTGCTCCATTAACAAAAGCCTGGAAGCAATTATGACGCAGAATGCAACGTGGATGACCAACAGAAGTGATGGATCTCCATGATCCTGTGCCTTGGGTGTAAAGCTCAACCTCGGAGGGAAGTTTTCCCTGCTCAGTATCCGCCTTCTCATCATAAAGAATAAAAACCAACATGTACTCATGCGTAGTGGGGTGGGCACCAAATCCCAAAACAAACTGCGGATGAGGAGTATGTGGCAGAGAGGGCGGCATGGGAAGAGTTAATGATTTCCTAATTAATGGATTCCATAGAATAATACACGGTGGCGAAGTGGTATCAATCATACAAAACAAACCATTACAATTACCCACCATATGCCCAAGTGAAGTACTCAAAGGAGACGCCAGTTCGGCGAACTCATCGCCAAATTTTTCATCGCCACGGCACAACAGATAGCGCTTTCTCTTGTAAATAAAGGTGTAAGTCACAAGGAGAAGGTTTTCGGTCATTGTTTTGCTGTGGTTTAGTTGTTTGGCGATGAAACCAGGGCTTGTGATGATAGAGTGCCATGATTTGCATACGGATGTGAATCGAATTAGAGATTCTACAGGTAACCGTACAAGAATCTCTTCTAAAAGTTCAGTTGGTATGTAGTCCCACCTTGTTCCTGGAATAAGACGACGCTTACGGTATCGACTATCGAGACAATTGGGAAAAAACCAAAGGCGCAAGGTTTCGAGAAAGAGGGAAAAGTTGGAGAACATGACAACTTACAGTTATGATCAGATGGAAGACCTGGCTTTTCGAGCTCGGCTATGATCGTTTGACTCGTCTCAATTCCTATGACTTAGCCCAGCATTTCGATGATCTAAAAAGCCTCTATTTGGAACTTACGGAAAAGAAAGGAAAATAAGAAAATTTTCCCTCCAATTGTTTGGTTGGAGAGGAAGTGAGAAGGAAATAACAATTTTCAGTTTTGTGAATAATAAATTTTCCTTCCTATTTTCCTCTTGTTTTTCTCCCACTTTATTTTCTTTTCCTTTCCTTTCCTTTCTTCAGGTTTCAAACAGAGCCTAAGACACTACTCCCTCTGTCCAAAGAAAATGACAGATTTTTTAAATTTGTGTCATTTTTTATCGCTTATATCTTTCAATTTATAATGTTTTTTATGAGTTTGAAAACTTTGTATAATAAAATTAATCGAGAATTATCAAACAAGACTCATATTGCATATTTTTTGAGATTCATATTGAAAAATACAAGGAGCTGAAATTAACACGGATATCAAAATTGACATCCAATTTCACACAGAGGGAGCACTAAAAGTCTAAAACCAATGGTGCGAGAGAGAGGTTTCCAAATAAAACTGAGATATCCAACCTCGGTTGCGCAATCTTCACACTGTGTTCACGTTTTCATTCATTGTTCTCGCAAATTTTAGCTGGTCGAGATGATATTCATAGAAGCTTTCATGATCGCTCTCACTCAGACACGCGCACACAAATTACATATGTGGCCCCGTTCCAGATTCTCAAAATAAGTACGTATTCCCAAGTAAGTTTTTTTTTTGAATTAAATGTGATGTATTATGAGAGAATGTCCTATCTCGTGAAACAGGAATAAATATTTATTTTTTAAGAAAAGAATCTGGAACGGGTTAGGATTCAACCTCTCAGTCACATAATCCTTCAAAATATCTAGTGCTACCGCTACCAATCATCCCACTCCACTTGCGCTCTCGCAAATTTTAATAGATTGACATGCGTTTTAGATATGCTTTTACATTCGTAAGCGAGACGCACACAAAGATTATGCGACCAAGTCCAACCCACTGGACAGGATAACTATTCACGTTACATGGAAATGCCCAAGTTAGCCCAAGTTCCAGTGACATCTTCTAAATTTTTTTGGGCTTTGATTTCGTGCTCCATTAAAATGTTAAAGCACTAACTCAACATCCAAATTATCCAATATACTCTTTCTTCTTCTTTTTTTAACAGCAAAAAAATTTCATTAATTTGAAATTGTTACAAAACTAAGAGAACCATGAAAATAACATCATATTTACAGAACAATCTTCTATCAAATCCGAGACTCAAAACCTATGATTGGCAAGAAACCAAGAGGACACCTAATTGGGACAAAGCCAATTTGAATAGGCTAAAGCCGGAACACATTAAATGAGTCTAAAATCCAAATCAGAACAAAACAACAAATAAATGGGCCAACCCCAGCCCAAACACCACAATCGAACCCTAACCCCACCACCAGTCCACCGCCCACAACCAAACCGCAAGCGACCGACACCCCAGCACAACCACCACCAGCACCAATGCCAAGCAACAGAGCCCAGGACAACGGCCAAACCACCACGCCAAATGCGAGCCCCCGACGCCGTCAGGCCATACCGGAAAACACTCAACTGTTGGAATATGTGGCTCAAATCCTCTCCTTGGTCAAAGATTGGATAAAGATTGGCAGCCTTTGTTGACAAAAGGAAAGATCTGCCATGTGGAAGATTTGGAAAAATCTCTTCCTGTTGCTAGCACACCAGAAGAGACTTGTTCCTTTCACAATTCAAAAAGAATTTTTCAAAAAATTCCCCCTAGATTCCACCTAAACTCCTCTTACTTTCAACATTTCTCTCTACTATTTACCCCTAGTGTTTTTCAAAAAAAATTTCAAAACACAAACCAAACACAGCATTAAATGTGAAAGCATGCACTTCCGCGTTCCCAGTCTTTTTCAGCCAGCCAAGGAGTTATTGCCTAAATCTGGAAAATCCCAGGCGTGGGTTTTGCATTTAACGATCCTCACATGGCCATGAACAGTGAAGTTTGCACGGCCTACAAATTGGGAGCTATGATCCATGGTTTTGTATCTCTCTTGGGTGAAAGACATGCATCTCTCTTGAGTGAGAAACCAGAGAGGAGAGTGAGGCAGTGTAGAGAGAGTAGAGCAGTGTGAGGGCTCCTCCTTCGGGAGGGAGCCGAGCTCCTCCAATGAGACTTTGTCAAAAACAGAATGAGAGAGCATCTGAAAATCAGAGAGAGTTTGAGAGCAGCATATGTATGCATTTGTATCAGTCTGTGAGTGAGTGTGAGTTCGAGTGATTTTGTAATCCTCCTCCTCTATAATAGAAATTCGGCTGCCTCTTCCCGTGGACGTACCCAATTTTGAGAAACCACGTAAATCTCGTCTCTGTGTTTGTATGTGTGTGTTTGTGTTCTTGGTTTGATTGTTTGTTTCCGCAACATGAACCAGCTTGAGACCGCACGAACCTCGCCCCCCAACCCCACGACCACACCTCACCGTTGAGCAAAACGGGTTTACACCAAGTACTTTAAAAAACAAAAACACACATTCCAACTTCCTTCTCATTCTTCAACTTTGAGAAAGACTGCCAATGATCTGCAAACACGAAGAGAAAAAGAATATCCAAATTCAAATTATATCTCTTAAACCATCTATTGTTTCTGTATATTTTGTGTTAAATATTTGGAGAACAATCCATCATCCGGAAGCAAGAGACTCAATCAAATCGGGGCAAGACTTCATATGAACTGGTTCATTGATCACGTGAATTGATAACATGCGGACGAGAGTCGAACCCTAAACCAAAGGCTTTCTTATAACCTTCAGTGTGCAAAATGACTATCACGGCACCAACCAAGGGGATTTCTTGACTTCAATTTTTACATTTTTAGAAGTAAATTAAAATATTGAAACATATACCAACTTCATCTATACGGAAGTATATATTAAGCGCCTTACTTTGTTCGTGAGAAAAGCTCTTAGAGCACCACGTGGCATTATCCTAATTTGTTTAGATTTTCTATTTTAAAGGTGCCTGCAAAGTATCTTATAGGTTATCATTCATGACAAAATAAAACATGGAAAAAAATGTGATTAGATTTGTTAGCTCATTCAAGTTTTATGAACTATTGAATTAGTCATGCTCATCAAAAGGAAAGTGGCTAACTTATGCTGAAAACTTTGAATACAAGATCCTCATAATGTTATCCAACGGACCATTATAGAAGGTTGATATTTATTTATTTCTTGACCATCAAAGGTAGATATACAGATAGAATAAGTTTAAAAAGAACAAGATGAGTCACAGAAAAGCATAAAAAAAAAACCATCAAAAGATGGTAGTAGCATCAAAAGAACAGCAACCAACAAATACTTTTGCAGGGCGAAAACAGATTTCTATGGAGGAGGACCACTATCTAAAATGGCTAATCCAGAGTAAAAAGGCTTCCTCCATGGCGGGGTCTCAATAGCGTTGAATGTAGTACGCAGCCTCACTCCGCAAGTAGAGGACATACCATCTACCAAAGCAAAATCTAGATGAAGATCATTGATCAAATACTTTCGAATACAGATAAGCAGAATGGTTAGAAAAGACATTGTTGCAACATATTCCAATGTCATAGAACGAACTGCTACTGCCATTTGAGACAACTAAATATGTACTGTTGCAACAGGAAGAAGGTAAACTGGTGGTAAAAGCAGTGAGAGGTCATGAAAAAAGAACCTGGCTCCATCATGAAAGAGTTACTCCATATCAAGTTCGCAGAATCTTCGGTGATCCAAGAAATGGTCTTGATTTTGGGGAGAACTGGATTTCGGAACACTTTCAAATCCAATCCATCAAACTAAACCCTTTAGCTCAGCTCAAGATTGGTTTGAAAAAAGCAACTTTAGCTCAGCTCGTTACAAAATAATCAAGCTCAAGATCAGCTTGAAGGGACATGCATAGAGCATTTGACAATTAGACTTAGATAGGAGCCAAGGGGAAAACATGAACAGGGTTGCAAAGTAAAAATTAACTTATGAAAAAAACAAAGAAAGAAATTAAACATAGAATAACATGTGCTAATACATTCCTAAGATATGTGTAAGATATAACCTATTTAGTACAATCAGCCACACATCAGATAGTTATCAATACATACAATAGCAATGGACGGATTACTTTTGTTTATGTGCGCATTGACAAAATGTTGAGAATCTGGGTGCAGACATGGTTTTAGGTGGTGATATACTTTCAGTCTCCAAGGAAGAACAAGTGATTTTGTTTCCCAAATACTATTGCTTAGACCAGCATTCTTCAAAATTGTTCCTCTGTCACAGTGTCATCTTTATCCTTTGTTCTCTTGGAGTTTGGAAGCATAGCATCGCAAACGAATCAACTGCCCCTAGAAGACGCCAATTCATGGTTTCACTAAAACTAGGGATTCCATGAAAGTATCAGCGATAAATGCATCAGAACTCCCGGTATATCCAGTATTTGTCAAAGTTTTGGTCTTACAATCGTAACAAAGTAGCCGTTTGTAATTGTCACTCATCAATAGCAGAACTTCACCATTTTTCCTAAATCCTACTATCTGGTACAACACTCCTGGATGACTAATATTGTATAATTTAGCCCAAGATTCTGCAACTCCATATTCTTTCATCACCCACATTCCACAAGAACCATCCTCAGGTTGTCCATAACATAACACTGCCAGTGATTCTCCATACGACATAATGGACAGGCACAATGGGCTTTCACTAACTAGAGCTGCAGGCATCATCATCTGCGAGAATGCTAGAGAACCCATATTGAACAACATTATAAAACAGCTTAGACCATTCACCACTCTCCCGTCGAATGCAATCCAATGTATGGCTCCATTAACAAAAGTCTGTACGCAGTCAAAACGCGCAAGGTCATGTGGATGACCAACAGAAGTGATGGATCTCCATGACCCTGTACCTTGTGTGTAAAGCTCAACCTTGGAAGGAAATTTTCCCTGCTCTATATCCACCTTCTCGAAAAGAATACACACCAACATGTACTCATGCGTAGTGGGGTGGGCACCAAATCCCAAAACAAACGGCGGAGGAGAAGTTTCTGACTGAGAGGGCATGGGAAGAGTTACCGATTTCCTAACTAATGGATTCCATAGAATAATACACGGTGGTGAAGTGGTATCAACCATACAAAGCAACCCATTACAATTACCCACTCTTCTTTTATGCCCAGGTGAAGTACTCAAAGGAGACTCCAGTTCGACGAACTCATCGCCAAATTTTTCATCGCCACGGCACAACAGATAGCACTCTCTGTTGTCACTAAAGGTGTAAGTCGTAAGGAGAAGGTTTTCGGTGTTTGTTTTGCTGTGGTTTAGGTGTTTGGCGATGAAACTAGGGCTTGTTATGAGAGAGTACCATGTTTTGCATACGGATGTGAATCGAATCAGAGATTCTACTGGTAGTCTTACGAGAATCTCAGCTAAAAGTTCAGTTGGTATATAGTCCGACATTAATCCTGTAATAAGACGATAATATTGGTATCGGGACAAAAGGAAAAACAAAAAGCATAGGTTTTGAGAAAGAGGGGAAAGTTGGGCATAAGAACTTACAGAACTTGTGATGATCGATTGAAGCCCTAGGTTTGATTCGTCTCAAGTTTCTATGATTTAACCCCGCATTTGATGATCAAAGACACAGCATTAACTGAGAGAGAGAGCGAGCGGGAGCTCTCCTTCGTTTCCCCCAAAATTTTCGCATTTATTCGCATTTATTCGGGAAACAGAGCCTATAATTTCACATCCTGAATTTCATTTTACTTCAATTAAACACTTTAACTTACAAACCCCCAAAATATACGCATTTGTCAGTCCAATTTCTAACGGAAGCTGTAAGATAGAATATACACATACGAGCATACGCAACTGAAATTAGGAAACGTATTAACTTATAGGCATTGTTGTTCAAGTTGAAAACCAAACTCACATACTCTAAATTTAGGTGTCTTCTAGAATATGCATGATTTGAGTTCATTGATTGATTGATAACATATGCTTTATATAATGCTAGGTTAAGGCATCATTAATCTACTTTAAGAAACTTTATAATTTCCATCTATTATAGAAAGTTAAACACAACATAATGAAAATACTAAGCAAAGAGCCTTCGAAACCACCATTAATCTCATAATAGAAATGGGTAATCCTTGAGAGCATCTCCAGCCTTGACCCAAAATTTTACCCAAATTTAGGTCAAATTTTGGGTAAAAACTTATTTTGGGTCAGGCTCTCTCCAATAGCAAAATAATCTTTTACCCAAATATATTATTTTTTAAGTATTGAATGACAATTATAATGTAAATAATAGAAGGGAACAAATTTGATTTGGAGTTGAGAATGACTGACTGTTATGAAGAAAAAGAAGAAGAACTCGGCTCACCTCTATAACTACCGCCAACCACCTAAACAGTCTACCAGTTACCATCACCCAAAGAACTCTGATCCACATATCCTTCATTCTTTTTCGTTTGTAGGAACTCGTTCTGACGGCAGCAGCCATGAGAGAGAGAGAGAGAGAGAGAGAGAGAGAGAGAGAGAGAGTTACGGGTATCCAAGCTTGGGAAAGTCGACACCATGCTCTCAGAATGGCATGAAAAGAATCGTTGAAAAGAGAAAAGAGCCGTTGGAATATTGGAGAAAAAAATGGGGAGAGACTTGGGTTGTCTCAAATTTGGAGAAAAAAATGGGTAAAATCCATAATGGGAAAGGGTTTGGGTCAAAGATTGGAGAGGATTTTTTTGTGAGTTTTGCCCAAATTTTAAATTTGAGTCTTAAAATGAGTCAAGGTTGGAGATGCTCTAATCACCCATTTGACTAAAAGTGGGCCCTTAAAAATGTTTCTTACATAACTCTACAATAAATCAGCTTTTGTGTTCAAGAGCAACAGGTGTGTGTTTCTCATGTAGTTTCGATAGCTTTTGCAATCATTGTGATGCCATCATCTTCATTCTTGGATATATATATGTGATGCATTGTCACGCTCTTCATCAATGTCTTGCTTGTATTTTCATCGGTGAGAATTGCCTGAGTAAGCCTTTTATGCTTGATTAGCCCTTTTAGAGGGTAGGTCTCCTCCATTGAAATATAATTTTAGCCCTTTTAGAGAGTAGGCCTCCTACATTGAAATACTCCGTATAATTTTTCACCCCGCACAACTATTTGTTGGTTGCTGGTCTTTTGATAGTACTACCATATTTCTGTGATACATCTCGTTCTTATAAAATTAGGATGATGCTATGGTGTCCCCGGTCATTTTGGGGACACCGTAATTTTTGGCATAACAGAACCCTTGCAAGTATAACAAAAATCATTACAAGTATAATAGAACCATAACATGGCATAATTAAGGCATAACCAAAAACCAATCAAGGCATAACCAAAAATCAACCAAGGCATAACCAACCAAGTTATGCCTTGTTATGGTTTTGATTACGCTTATAATGGTTTTGGTTATGCTTGTAATGAATTTGGTTATGCTTATAATGATTTTGTTATGCCAAAAGTTACGGTGTCCCCAAAATGACCGGGGACACCGAAGTCATAGAAGATACAAAGTAGCAGTTATCTTGACATCAAATATATCACAAAAAACACCAATTGGGGCCAAAATAATTGTGACTTAGAAGATACAAAGAAGCAGTTATCTTGACATCAAATATATCTCAAAAAACACCAATTGGGGCCAAAATAATTGTGACTTGATACATGGTACAAAAGCCAACATATGATAATGTTGGAAAATGCCTGGCCGATTCTATTTTTTGGGACCCCGATTCTATTTTTTGTGAGAGGTCTCATGCAAATCCCCTTTTGTAAAGTCTATCCCCTCCAGATCCTTTTTAAAGATGCATTTATAATTTTGTCAATTTGTACAATTTTTATTTTGTTCTTTTCCAGAATTTTTGGAGGTGTGAATTTTGAATTGTAGGTGAATTTTTTGGCTGAATTCCTAGAATTCATACCCCCAAAAATCCAAGAATTCACGCCACAAAACAAAAAAGGTGTGAATTCTTTTTTCCCGTCAAAATAGCCGACCTTCCACTCACAAATTTGAACATTAGATCTAAAATTCTGGAACAGCAGACCTGAGATTTCATGTTCCCATTGAAATTTTCTCACGAATCAAACCAGATTCCAGTTGCAAAGAAATGATTTAACACTAAAATTGCAGTTCAAAAAAAAAATAAAATTTAACACTAAAATACAAAAATACACAAACAGCTTCGGCTTAAATCAGAAGCAAACTCAATAATTCGGCTCAAATCAGCTTCGCCGCCGCTGCTGTCTTCCTCCTCAGCTTTGCCGCCAACATCGACCATCTCTCCGGTGACGATAAGCACCTTCTCTCCTTCGTCGGCCCTCATCATCCGACACCTCCACAGCAACCACCGTTGCCGAGATAGGCGAGGTTGAGATCGAGCGACGACGGAAGGAGGGGGACGGCGGTGCAGCGGCGGTGCGTAGCTGGAGGACTCGATGGTGCTGCTCCGGTGACGACGCGTCATTCCGCTAGTCATCAGTCCAGCTAGAGTCCTCGCGAGAGAGAGTGGTTGTTGTGCGGGGGTGCAGAGGAGCGACAATGAGCGGGGGTAGTCTGGGCGGATCACTTAAAACGGGGCCTAGATGGGTATAGTGAGACGCAAGCGGGGGCTAGACGGGTAGGCAAGTACAAAATAGGGCTGACCGGTAAGAATCCCTATGATAATGTTCATGAATGTATAATTCGGTAGCAGATCCAGTCAAGTGTGCTATGGTCAAGTTTCGTCCAGTTTTGGGACATTTTTGGGCTCTTCCCAGGCCAACAACAATGATCAGAATCGTTCACTTTTTAGAGCTTGTTGAAAGCATTAACCATGTCGAAAATCAGGTTAATCCAATACCATTTGATATGATTTAGATATGCATTAAGTTTTGTATAAAAACAAGTGTACAACAATGGATTCTAACCCATGTAACACAATTATACGAAACTTAATGCATATCAAAATCATATCAAATGGTATCAGATCAACGTCATTTACAATGTGGTTAATTTTCTCGGCGAGCTCTAAAAAGTGAATGATTCTGATCATTGTCGTGAATGTCCTACAAAAAAAAATGCAAGAACCAAGGCAAACCAACTAAATAGAAGAGCATATTCCATGAATTCTGCAAAGTGAAGAGGGAGGAAGCTTGCAACGAATGCCTCGAAGAGACTCTACTGCTACCTCCCTAGAACCACGACCACATGAAAGATGATTGTTAAAAAAGACAAGACTACCAGTGGAGAAACCACAATTTCAACTTGACAAACCCTTTCTGAAATCTATCATCCTTTGTTTGATTAGAGAGAGTATAAAAGCAACATAAAGGTAATGATAGCAATATGAAATGGGAACTGTTCTGAATAATCTAAAAGTTAATTACAGCATATCATCACTACATCCTTCTTAATGACACCCTAAGCATTAACAAGAATTATTTTCCCCCAAGTTTAGGATTGAAAATGGTAAAAACATCCATTATTTTACCAGGCCTGAAGACAAGACATTTTTTAACTATTAAACCACAAGAACTTCACTTTGCATAGATCCAGTTATTATAATGATAAAGAATAAAAGGAATTGATATATCTAACTATTTGAATGCATTGCAAAAAGCTTATCGAAATCATCATATTCGACCAGACAACTAATAGGTAATAAATCATGAAGAAATCAGTTCTCTTTCACTTACCACGAATTCTATTACCTAGTTGCTTTGTACCTAGCCCGGACACAACACCAAAATGGCACATACAAGCGGACATGATATGGATACATACTTGGAAGTTCAAAATAAAGCATTTGATGTAATTAAGCAAACAAACTTGCAACCAAAACAAAACTCCGATCCTTAAAATAATTTGAAGAACATCTTCGAAGTTTTCAACACATAAATTCCATGCTTCACCAAGTAATTAGAACATGCAATAGCAGATTTCACTGGCACTAGTTGTTATTCTTAACTTTCACAGTCATGATGCCTACAGAAATTTAATGGGTAAGGGTGCAATTTACTTTCATTGCAGTAAGTTCAATGGGAAAAAAAACAACAAAGGATGCGACATATTCATAACTCATACCGAAAGATTTTGGAAACAAAATATCAAAGAGCAAGGTGACCTCTAACGAAACATGGGCACCACAATTTAACATTCACTGCAATTGACAAGTGTTAATTGTCGACACTCCAAGGACATGGGTTGAACACATCATATCATTTTTCCAACAGCAATGAAACAAGGACACGCTAGGGTTGTAAAGCAACGCATTAAGATGCTTGAGCATGCTCATTTATTACCTGAGCTGAAATCTCTGCTTATGCTTGGTTTGAAAAAAAGCAACTTCCAGTCTCCAAGGAAGAACAAGTGATGTTGACAATCTGGGTGCAGACATGGTTTTAGGTAAAGATTTACTTCCAGTCTCCAAGGAAGAACAAGTGATTTTGTTTCCCAAATACTATTGCTTAGACCAGCATTCTTCAAAAGTGTTGCTCTGTCACAGTGTCATCTTTATCCTTTGCTATCTTGGAGTTCGGAAGCATAGCATCGCAAAGGAATCAACTGCCCCTAAAAGACACCATTTCATGGTTTCACTAAAACTAGGGATTCCATGAAAGTATCAGCGGTAAATGAATCAGAACTCCCGGTATATCCAGTATTTGTCAAAGTTTTGGTCTCACAGTCATAACAAAGTAGCTGTTTGTGATTGCCACTCATTGATAGCAGAACTTCACCATTTTTCCTAAATCCTACTATCTGGTACACCTTTCCTGGAGGATTTATATTGTATAATTTAGACCAAGATTCTGCAACTCCGTATTCTTTCATCACCCATATGCAACAAGAACCCTCCGCCGGCTGTCCACAACATAACACCACCACTGACTCTCCATATGACATAATGGCTAGGCACAATAGGCGTTGACTAACAAGCGCAGCGGGCATCATCATCACTGAGAACGCTTGAGAACCCATATTGAACAAGATTATCAAACTGCTTTGACCATTCACCACTCTCCGGTCAAATGCAATCCAATGTATGGCTCCATTAACAAAAGCCTGTAAGCAATTAAAACGCACAATGTGATGTGGATGACCAACAGTGGCGATGGATCTCCATGATCCTGTGGCTTGGGTGTAAAGTTCAACCTTGGAAGGAAATTTTCCCAGCTCTGTATCCGCCTTCTCGTAGACAATAAACACCAACATGTACTCATGCGTAGTGGGGTGGGCACCAAATCCCAAAACAAACGGTGACAGAGGTTTAGTTTCTGGCAGAGAGGGCGGCGTGGGAAGAGTTACTGATTTTCGAATTAATGGATTCCATAGAGTAATATACGGTGAAGAAGAGGTATCAACCATACAAAACAAACCATTACAATTACCCACTATTCTTTTATGCCCAAGTGAAGTACTAAAAGGAGACTCTAGTTCAGTGAACTCATCACCAAATTTTTCATCGCCACGGCACAATAGATAGCGCTCTCTGTTGTCAATAAAGGTGTAAGCCATAAGGAGAAGGTTTTCGGTGTTTGTTTTGCAGTGGTTGAGGTGTTTGGCGATGAAACTAGGGCTTGTTATAAGGGAATGGCATGTTTTGCATACGGATGTGAATCGAATCAGAGATTCCACAGGCAGTCTTACGAGAATCTCAGCTAAAAGTTTAGTTGGTATATAG
>BPLS01000159.1:94008-193019 GCA_019656275.1 Rhododendron kiyosumense | reverse complement strand
GTTAGGGCTTGGGCATAGTCCATCGACTCATCAGTACAAGGTGTTAATTAGTTGGGTTAGGGCTTGGGCATAGTCCATCGACTCATCAGTACAAGGTGTTAAGACTTGTTTATACGTATAAACCGGCTAGAATGGACTGTGACATTTATACGATTGGGATTGATGATGAGTGGAGGAGCATTGGAGACACAAGACAAACACCCTCTTGTTTTGCCTCGCACTTCGTTTTTCTAAATGGGGCTCTTCACTGGATAGCAGACACTGATGAGAATTCACCGCTCATTTGCTATTTCAATATCGAGAAAGAGCAATTTGGAAGCTTCCCCTTGCCTTCCGAGATTGAAAAATGTAGTAGCTATCTTAGGGTTGTACGCGGATCAAAAATCTTAGGGTTGTAGATAATCGATTGTGCCTTGACAACAAGCGTTGGCACGATGTGTGGAAATTTTGGGTGTTGAAAGACTACGGAGATTTTGGGTCCTGGACTTTGGAATGGACAATTGAAGGACCATTTACTTGCTGGTTTAACAGAGCTGCCAAGCCACTGAAAATATTGAAAGATGGAAGTGTGCGGATGATGTTCAACGGATCAATTCCAAATACAACTGACTCCAAGACTACTCTAGCATTGTTCAACCCCCAAACAAGACTGCTGAAAGAGATCGAGTATGGTGGTACTTTACTGTGGGCTTCATTTGCCGATGTACCATGCTTCTTCTCTCCAATGGATGCTTTGAAATGACAGTTCCATGATTGCATTGCTCAACGCTTGTCAGAACCAATGGCCCAAGGCCCATTCTGCTGCTCATAAGATCCAACATCCGAAATTAATAACACTCGACTGACTGTGTGCCTCTCCACCATTTTTTACTTCGGAACTTCTCAGTTATTATTACATACAAACGTTGCAATCTGTCAACGAATATACAGCTCAGCAGAGGATTCTTGCAACTAATTCTTGCAACTAAGTAAGATAATTCCCACTGTCAAGATTACAGATTTGAACTAATGCTAGTTAAGTATGGTGAATGTTGGTCCGTGGTTATGTTCTCGTGCTATGCCATGTACCCGAATGCTAAATCTATTTGGTAAGTATGTTGAATTTTGCTCTTTGGTTACGTTCTACTGCTATGCCATGTAACCTTAAGCTAAATCTATTTGGACGTGGAATCTATTGGTTTTCGTGTAGGTATTAGTAGAAGCCTCGTAAAAATGCTGTCATGAAACGAACAGCTAGATGGTGAGTGGCTTTTCAAGTTTAGGTTAATTGGATGGTGGTTTTCACGGAGCATCGACTTAATTTACTGCCTTACTCCCTTTTAAACTGTGGAGGTAGAAATGATTTTTACAAGGACTAAATTTAACTGCTTATCGTTATTCGTCTCCGCAACATAAGTAGTTATGTTTTATTCCGAGAGATCACATGGAAACTACGTAAGGTTTAGCTTGTTCCTTTGTAGGCAGAAATGGAATTGATCCTGGCGTTAGCATGTCATATGTGAAAAGCTAGTGGTCTCAGTGGTTGAATATATGTGCGAACGGGAGTTTGTGTGTATGTGTCTGTATGAGAGAGAGCGTTACTTTGTCGGTTCACACACAGTTATTGTCTACTTTGCTTTACTCCACAAACCTTGTTTCACGCAATTGTACCCAGAATATATGTTTCTTCCCCAACTCCAGGCTGATATGTATCCTTACCCTCTCTCTTAATGGGCGAACAACCCAAACCTTGGAACATATTACAGCCCCAAGTGGCGAAGAGCCGACATTTAGGTGCCAAACCTTCCTATGAATGTGAGCTCTTGGGAAGATTTATCCCTAGAGTAACTTTTATCTGTTGAGCGACGGCCCTTCCACTTAGCACTGTCAGATCACTAAGGCCAACTTTTGTCCCTGCTTGACGGTGGGTCAAGTTTAGGTAGTTTCAATCATTTGTTGGAACTATAAGTCACAAGATGGAGTAATGGTGAACTATAGTACATGTGAGGCAGAATGCAAGGCGAAGTACATGCTTTCCTTTTCTTTTGCTTTGACAGGCATGAATTTTCTAGGCAACAAAACTGGTTAAACTGTTGGAGGAAATGGCAGTTGTGCTTACAAGGGATTTTCAACACAAAAGCTTCGCATAGATGATAGATCATATCAGCGAGAAATTTTTCGGTGCCTGGTGGGTACTATGTGATGTTCGCTCGGCGCATCTGAGCCGTCCATTTCGGTTTTGGATAGCTCGGATTTGGAGAGAGAAAATGAGAGAAAGTGGTGGGGTGAGAGGAGGAGAGGTTTCAATCTAAACCGTCCAACTCACTTTTGGACGGTCCGGATGGGTTGCTCGGACACCATGGCACCACGTGGGCATGGCCACGCGTGCCCACGTGGTACCTACCCGGTACCCAAGCCTATAGAAAACTGCATCTACCCGTCCCCAATTTGTGTTACCAGCTTACAAAAAATTACAAACGAAAGGGGTAATTTGGGAGTGGGCATTCGTGTGAGTGATGTAGAGCAAGATGATCTCTGAGTAAACAATTTTGTTTTAATCACTCACAGTTAAGTGTACACACAGTATAAGATAGACCATAGGATTTACAACTCTAATTGCAGCAATACTCCTTTTGACCTTGCAATAGTATCAAACTGAATTAGGCTTCACAAACTTAGCGTTTACTTCGTTGATCCCTGTGGCAATAGCTATTGTCTATTAGTCTCTTATAATTTGTGATCACCCTTCAATTTTTATGTTTTTTCTTGTGATGTGGTAGCGCGCTCTCTCTCTCTCTCCTTCCTTTAGTAAATTTAAATGGATTTAAGAACAGGGGCTAAGCCTAAGCTTGAATTCTTTGCGCTCAATCCAACTTTTGAGAGCATCTCTAGTCCTTACTCAATTTTTTTATCCAAATTAAAGTAAAAGCTTCATTTGGTATGAATATGAAGCAGTACCCCAAATGGGCAAATTCATATATAAGCATAAAATTTGAGTAAAACTTCATTAATGGCATAGTTCCGAATTTTAGAGGGAGAAAATCATGACCATAAAAAATTTGAGTCTTTTAATTTGGGTAAAATTTTGAGTACCACTCACTTTCGATATGGATTTGAGTCAAAGGCTGGAGTGAGATTTTTAGGGATTTCACTCAGATTTGGGGTCCGAGTTTTAAAATGGGTAAGCTCTGTAGATGGACTAAGAAGAGATTACATACACTTTTAATCAGAAAATGAAGTCTAGAAAGTTTATAAACATATCTCTTCTTTAAAGGAAAAAGGAATTCACAACACATTCTCTTAGGGGGTGTTTGGCAACCAAATTTCCAGATGGTTGTGGTGCAGCCCGCACCACAACGCTATAAGGTGGGCGATTCGGCCGTCTATTTTGATAATGGACGATTTGAATTTTAATTTGAACAGTGCACGGTGCAGATTTGTAAAAGTTCAAATTAAATCTGAGTCGTCCATGTCAAAATAGACGGCCTGATGACTGCTCTAGGTGCCGCGGGCTGCATAACAGCCTCTCCAAATGGACAAAATCCAGGGAATTTGTTCCAAAAATTTACCCATAGGATAGGGCGAACCTTCAGATATTCTCCACAAATAACTGGCCCAAAATTGCCCAATACAAGGATTTATAACGGATGGCTATAATGCCACGACCAATTCTTTTGGGGCCACTACTATTGAATGGGAGAGGGTCTTGCTCAGTGTAGTTGCAGTTCGGTTTTGATTTTTGTAGAGCTTATCGAGTTCGATAAAAATCAAGTTCATTGAATACAAATAAATGAACGATCGAAACACATTTATTTTGAAAAAAAATGTACTGAACACACTGAATCAAACTTATCTATTTCAAGATAAATGTGTTTCCATCTGTCAATTACCGATATTTAATGAACTTTATTTTTTTTATACTTAAAAGAACTCGACGAGCTCTACATAATAAACAATTTCAATTATCAATGTGGGGCCCAAAATTAGCCTACAAAAATCAAAACTAAACCGAACTGGACTGGACTGAAACCACATTGCGTAGGACCTCCATCTGACATATTTATCCTAATTTATCTATCAGTGGACCGACTATGGGACTCGCTTAGGAATTTCGCACAAATTATCGGAACCGTTCTACTTTTCAAAGCATTTTTTAAGTATACTTGTAAGAAAAACCAACTCTGTCGGATATCGATAAATGCTTGATTGATTTTATGTCCAATTTGCTGAAAAACATTACAGAATAATTGAACAATTCGATTATTTGTGTGTAACCCCCGTGGGTGGGTCTCATAGAATGCGGCTAAACTGGTGTGCACCTCTGTTGTTTTCTGTTTGGTCCTCTCGTAATCACTTTCCCACAAAACCGAGATAAGATCCGAAGGATCAGGTCTACAAATTTTTCCGATCGTTTGCCACCTCTCATCCTCCTCAACCATTATCTCCGGTTGGTGTCACCCAAATCCATCAGCATCACCATCAAGATAGTCTGTGAATTCGTCGATGCCACCTAAATCCATAAGCGTATCCGTTCGAAGGGTCTGCTAATTCGTGATCTTTAGGAGTTCGTCACAGAACGGCCTGTATAGCCCCTCGGCTGTTCTCCAAAATCCAAGGGCTGCAACGACAACAAGACGGGAGTAACGCATTCCAATTCCGATTAGGTAATCCTTCTCTCTCTCTATCTCATGGAGGATATCTTCGATTCATCCCTAAACGTAGAAGAAACCCACTTCAACGAAGGCTTCAACGAGGGCTACGCTGACGGCTTATCCTCAGGCAAAGACGAAGGACGCCAAGTGGGCCTCAAGCACGGCTTCGAGGTCGGCGAGGAGTTAGGGTTTTACAGGGGCTGCATCGACGTGTGGAACTCCGCTATTCGAGTCGACCCGACTTGCTTCTCGTCTAGGATCCAGAAAAGCATCAATACCATGGACAACTTGGTTAAAAAGTACCCAACTTCGGACCCGGAGAACGAGTCCGTGAATGAGGTTATGGATTCTTTGAGGTTGAAGTTTAGGTCTGTTTGTGCTAGTTTAAACGTGAAGTTGGAGTATAAGGGGTATCCTAAGGGTTCAGATGCCAATATGGAGTTTTGAAGGAGGCTGAATATTAGTCACATAATACATGTGCACGTGTGCGGGAGCAAGAGCATGAACGAAAATGTAGTTAAATTTGCGGGACCGGGATTGAATGTCCAAGTGTAGGAGCCAGGATTGAGAGTGAAAGTGGAGGATCCTATGTGACTAAGGACTGAATTAGTTCATCGGACATGTATTTGGCCATTGATTTGGTGTCACGTTTTATGTTTAGTTATATTTTAGTTTATAGTCTTTCACTTTGTTTTAATGTGTTGGTCTTTGTTTCGATGAATTGCTGCCTAAATCAGTTCATACTGCATTTAACTATGTATTGATCCCCCTACTAGTAGATGGTGGCATCCTTCCCCGGATTATTGTCGGAGTGCATGTAAACTGGTCCTGTAAAATACTATGTATTGATTGTAATTATGGTTATTACGTTCGATGTTAACAGTTAAAAGTCCAGATGTAATTTCATATTCTTTTGTAGTAAATTGTTTTCTGGCTGGTGACTTATGGTTTGCTCAATTTGAGTATGTTCTATGTGTCTTGAGGTTCTTTTTGGTAAATGCACTGCTGTTGACTACCAGATTGAGGTACTTGTCCCCTCCAATTTGAGTTGTTTTCTGCTAATTGGATTGTTGGATGGTCGCGTTTCACTGTTAGGAAGATATTGGAAAAAAGTGAGGTCAAATTTTGTAGTACTATAAATGGCAATGCTTCAACATGAGGCCTTAAATAGGTCAACGGATCATAATGCACCCACCTAGCTTAGTTAAAGTGGGCATTACAAATTGGAAACTATAGTAATATTCCCTGGATGCTTTCACAGACACAAGTTGGTGCTATTGGGAATGCTGTTAGCTTTGTTTTCTTGACCGCTTTGCATATTGCTCTGAGTTATATGTTGGTAACTTTTCAAATGCAACCAGGTTGTGTGAATGCAACTAAACCTTGCTTTGGAAAAGTTCATTTCCTATGGAGTCTTAGTGCCCTTTGTTACCAATACCATAGTATGTTGTGCCCAATGCATGGTTGTTTATTGCACTATAAGGAACATTCTGTCTGGTTTTAATACTGGCATTATGAATGGCTATATCGGAATATTTTGATTTTTATTTAACATACTGCAGCATTCTCTCTTTCACTTTTGTTTGTTTTCTTCAACCAAAGATAATGCTTTTTTCACTTCTACCATTAATCTGTTAGTGGATAATAGAGCTTCTGGTCACAGATAAGTGTGACCCACAAAGGTTTTCATGGTGCTTTTATCATCACATGTCTGGATCTTTTTTCCTGCAGTTTATGAAGAGCGGTTTAGAGAAATGTTAAAGTTGATGCTTGCTTGCTGTAAGGTGTACATATCTGAAAGCCGAAACAGGGTTGCCCTTGATTCAATTGAACAAGCTGCCAAACTATTCCCACAAGCTGCCATAATCAACAAGTTTGTAGATGAGACTTATAATAGAGTTGGTTACACCCTTGTCTCCAAGGTAACCCCAGAGCCATCTTCGGGCGTGTGTCTTCTAAAGGCTACTGTGTTTGCCATGGTTAAAGCTGCTTTTGAAGCCATTGACCTTGAGTCGCACTGTGGAAGTCATCCTCGGCTTGGGGTTGTGGACCATATATGTTTTCACCCCTTGGGTTGTACATCTCTGGACCGGATGGCAGCGCTTGCAAAATCCGTGGCAGCTGATATTGGCTCCACTCTGCAAGGTTTGCTCCCTTAAATACTGATTTAAAATTCTGGAATAATAGAACAAATAATTTGGTCGTCCAACTACTTTTTGCACATTGAGTGACCAGGATTTGGAGATTTAGACATTAGCATCTAAGAGGTGCTTGTATCAGAAGGATCTTATTGGAAGCTCTCATCAATCTAAGCTGTTTGTGATTAAATCTCATAGGTAGTAGAATCATGAAATAGTTCTTGTTGGTGCAAATAATCAATCTCTTCTTCATTGACATCGAAATTACTCTAATAGGAAAATTCTCCCCTAATGTCCTTGTTTTCTGCATTATTCCCTCCCCTTTGTTCTTACATTTGGCAAATTAACTGGTCAAGAAGAAACTAAGAATGCAGAAAACAAAACTGCTGGTGCATTATCTCCCAATCACCTTACTAAATTCTGGTCATGCCAATCTTGCAATACCATATTGAATATGGGAAGGGAAGACTAGTAGTGTCTTATTTAACCACTTAACAGGTTTTGTTTTTGTTTATTAGCACGTAGTTGGTGATTTATTGATGAGTCCAATAGTACCACGAGGAGTTTCCTGTGAGAAATTTGCTGATTCAGATTTCACGAATATCACTTGATCAGGACCAAAAAAAAAGATATCATGTTCAATCCAATGCATTTTATCATGTAGCAGTTTCAATACAAATTTCTAATACTAAGGTTGATTTGAGTAACGACCAATTTCCCTTGGGTTATGTATATGTCTTTGTTTATTGAGTTATTTGTGTCCCTGCTGATATTGAATATAGTGAGCCTGCAGTGCCGTCTTTCCTTTATGGAGCAGCCCACGAAGAGGGAAGAACACTTGATTCAATCAGACGAGAGCTGGGCTATTTCAGGCCCAATTTTACCGGAAGCCAATGGGTAGGAGGGCCAAAATCAGAGCCCTTGCCACTGAAACCAGATGAGGGTCCAACTCATGCAGTTCAAGCAAAGGGCGTCGTTGTAATTGGAGCAACCCCATGGGTCGATAACTACAACGTTCCAGTGTACTCTACTGACATTGGCCCGGTTCGTAGTATCGCTAGAAGGGTAAGTGGGAGAGGTAAAGGACTTCCATCTGTGCAAGCCATGGCACTTGCTCATGGTGAAGATGTGATTGAGGTAGCCTGTAACTTGTTGGAACCAAGTGAGGTTGGAGGTGATTTGGTTCAGCTTGAAGTGGAGAGGATTGCAGGAGAAGAGGGTTTGGCTGTGGGGAAGGGCTATTATACTGATTTTTCTCAGGAAAATATAATTCAAAGTTATTTGCAGTTGGATTTTCACAGAGGACAGAAAGAATAGAAAAGGCTACTCTTCCATGTATTACTCTGAGAAAATCAGTAGCTTCTATCTTTGGGAGAAAATTCAGAAATTACCAAACACTGAAGTATGAGATTGCTCTGTTTGTTATGATATTGATATTCATTCCTCTTTCCATAGGAAGGTTGGCTCGAGTGAAAACCTCCCCTTTTCCAATCTAGGGTGAGAATTATCTTGAGGTTTTGTTTTTCCAATCTAGGGTGAATGGGTCTAGCATAAATGTAGGTATGATAAATGAGCTGAATGGGTCTAGCATTTAATTGGTTAAAGTTGATCTGAAGATTGAATGAGGTTTATAGATATGTGCAAGCTAAGCTTGTTTAGGAAGCAAACCGATTACACAAGAGCTTTAATCGGATTGATTGTGAATAGATCTCCGTTAGTTTGGATTTTTTTATGCAGTACCTTGTAAGCCAAAAAGTCAAGTATTAGTTCATTCGAGCTTGATATGAATTTAACGAGCTTTCAAGAAATTCAAAATTAGTACTCCTATGTTAATGTACCATTTGATCACGGGCTTAACAAAGCTACCACTAGTTCGAGCTCAAAGTATCTTTTTTTTTTTTTTGGTCAAACGGAAATTTAGCACAAAGTATCTTTGATTCGGTTTTTTTTCCCCCTAAATCAAATGACTTTGGTCATTGTGAGCCCTTAAATTCGGGATGAAAGTAAGTAATCAAAAACCATTGGGTACACCAAAATGTGTTCAAAGTGAACACTCAATTCTCGAGTTCCACATAAATGATTTCGAGTCGTTCGATTTATTAATTAAAAATATGTTTTTAAGAGACGTAAAAAATTCATCTAAATCGGATATCAGCAATGATTTGATTTTATTCATTCAATTTTCAGTCCCTTAATTTGCATGGACTAAAAGCAGAATGAATTGATCAAACACTTAGATATTCGATTTAGCTAATATATCCAATCATTTGTTTGATCCAAATGAATATCACACAATCTGACGTCGCATCTTCTTTTTCTTTCTTTTTTGTCAAACAAGCTCATTCCATTAAAAAACAAATTAAGTTCTATTAGCTCCCAAAACATCTCTAGCTTAAACATGAGTTGCCTTAACTAACATGTCTGGCCACCTCAATAATCCGGTGTATGCATCTTGATGAAATTGGGAAAAAATTTATTCAATGCCTTAGGGTGTCCAAGCCTTTCCTCAATCATATATAATGTGGGGAGCTGAGACAAAATGTGAGGATCCCACAATAATGTGTGGTGGGGAGAGGGTTGGGGCACCATGTGGTGGGTCCCAAGGACATTGAGATCTTGTTCGGTTAAGGACTACTATTCTATTTCTTTTCAATTATTACTCTTATTTTTCTCAATATCTCTACAATCATTACTATTATTTTCAATCATTACTCTACTTATCTCTACACTCCTTACCTACAATTTTAAATCCAAAACCCCAAACCGGCGTAAGGGCTTGTTTGTTTGGAGGTCTCAAAACCTCCGCCTATGGTCCATAATAAATTTTCTCCATCTATCTTTTTTTATTCATTACTCTCAAAATCCAAACCAAACAGGATCCGAAAAATCTCTCGAAATTGTGGTTTTGAAACAGTAATTTGATTGTAGTGATAGTAGCGTTGACTTGTGTTAAAACAGAGTTGTGACGTGACGTGAACAAAGATTCCAGAACTGAAGTGTGTAGAACTGTAGATACCAAAGCAGCAGTCATGTACCTGTCCTCAACAGTACAGACAGTGTGTGTGTTGCTATACTCTATCTGAAGCCTATACTAGTATACTCCTAGCTAGTAGTACTATACTAGTGGAGCAGCAGTATATTGGTATAGCCCAGTAGTACTATACTACAGGATTTCTTGAGATGCTGCAAGTCTGCAACTGGTGGAGAATGCCAAAGTACTTTATTCAATTGGTTCAGTTGTCCACAGCCCGCCGTGGCAGCGGGGCTCGTCCTGAGTGATGTCCATTGCTCTTGGCAGTGTAGGGTCGCCCACGTTTTCTCGTCGGCAATTGTTTCTCTCGCATCATCAGCCGGTTGGCGTTTGGCTTTTGGATATCAATTCCTTGGGGATTGTTAACTGATTTCATTACCTCAGGGATGCTCAGACGCGGCTCTACATTGTTAGTTATATGGTCAATTGAATATCTAAAGCAAATTTTTTTTACTTAGAATATATATAAAAATTTTGGATTAACTTTACTTTGAACACTCAATTCAAGAGTCTCCTTCTAATTAGGATCACCTCATTTTAATAAAATGCGGATCTCCCTTTTCCGATTGAATTTCGATGATTCGAGCCGCTCAATGTGTTCAGAATGTGATTTTAACAGTACCCGCGAGAAATGAACAAAAAAAAAAAAAAAAACCGGAAGGGCTTCATCCGAGAAGTTTTTGTTTGTTTTTTATCGAACGGTTCAAATAAAAACTGCTCAAATTAAGCCCTTCACGGTCATTTTTTTTGCCGATTTCACGCGGGTACCCTTAAAATCACGTTCTGAACACATTGAGCAGCTCGGATCATCAAAATCCGATCGAAAAAAAATATGAGAACTCATCTAAGACAACTGTAAAAAAACTTTACCCCTTTCATTCTCGAAACATTGTCTAGTACGCAATACAACAACTTTCAAAAAAAACTAAATTTTTTGTAAAAAGATATAATATATATTTTTGAGTTCTCATTTTGCCTCGTAGTTAATTTTTTTTACAATAGAGACTATATTTTTTGACCGCACTATTTAGATTAATTTATGAGATTTTGTACATATATTATTAGTTAATAAATCAGTTAGTAGATCGAGTTAAGGTAACTCTGAAGCCGCCACTGCGAATCCTCTACTGCCAAATCTTTGAATGAACCTATGCCCAACATTTTTGTTTTGACATTGTTACCTCAAAAACAAGATGAAAAAATATTAAACATTAAAAAAATGATGGAAAGTACTGATTTTTAATATGTTCATTAAGATTATAGCCACTCATTGGATTCTCTGGTAAAGAAAATTCATGGTAAGTCAAAATTGTATAAGGTGACGACCATCACATTTTTTTTAAGTATAAGGTAAACTCATCACAAAACATGCATGTCCAAATTAAATGATATTGTCTTGATATATAGTATGGTTATATATATATATAAATACATACATATCAAATTATGGTAGGCCAACAAATCAAGCTGGTATTCGAGTGGTCATATGATGAGAATCCAATGTCAATTCTACTATTCAAGCTACCTTGAATTTGTATGGCTCCTGGTTAGGGCAATATCCTTAAGCCCTAAAGCGGAAATCTAAAATAGGCCTTTTCACATAAATCACTACTTACTTAAAGCGTTTTTTAGCGTTAATAGAGGCAAAATTGTAGTCAAGTTTTTCTACCAAAACATGCTCCGATCCTTTCATAAGAGGGAGAAGGAATATCACGTGATTAACCATTTCAGAAGAGATACTCATCATCTTTTTCTCTTTCGATATGTGTTTCTTATGTCATTATGTGGGACCTACTATGGAGTGTACCTTTTTCGAACACTAGTACTCACCACTGATGATAAAAAATAAAAAAAAGTACTCACAACCCTTTCCTCTTCAGTTTAAAATTTTCATCTCTTTTTTGGTTAAGAAGACACGACTTAGCAATTCAAACCTGTGCATACCAGTATCACAATGTGCGTAGAGGTAGCTAATGGGTGTCATTTTGTTTGGTTATACATTTGCATCAACTAAGGACTACTCCTACTAAGAACGTTGATTGTTTGTTATCATTTAAGCTCGTGTCAAACGTTTGTTGAGATGCTTGCGGATTGACGATCGGGAGGTGATGCATGTAGCTAATTAGCTGTTGTTTATTTGTTTGTGTTGTAGCTTGTTTGCCGCTAACTCGTGTGCTTTGATTTGTATTATGTTAGTTGAAATCCTTCTTGTACTATTTTCTATTCATATATATGATGTTCTTTGATGTCAGAAAAAATGAACCTTATTGAAGCACAAAATTAAAACAAATGCAAGAAAGAGTTTTGTTGTTCCTAAGTTCATGTTTAGTATAATGGGTTTGTATAAACAAGTAGTCCTTGACAGAGTTCAATAAAGGAAAATGATTCATGTAGCCAACTCCAAGTGATTGGGACATAAGGCTCGATTTGGTTTGATTTGGTTTGGTTAAGTTCCATGTTTAATCTCATGGTATGTAATTGCTCTAGTAAGTGTATAGTCGCTGATTTGTGTATTTAAGATTTTGATCATGACGGTGTTGATTATTGGGTTGTGGCTTCCATCCACTTGCATTAATGACTCAGCTCTCATCTGCATTCAGCAATGATAATTGAAGACATCCAACCACAGCTAACTTTGTATCCCTTGCAACCACTGGTGTTGGCTGAGACCATGGCTTCTCGCCTTGGGATTCAGTATTTTGCATCTAGAAATTTGAGAGAGATCAGTGAGCCTTTATGTTAGCAATGTAGGGCCGTAGAGGATACAGACAGAGTGAAATGAATTGAGACAACTCACTTGTAAAGCATTTCTCGTCATCTAAAATTGCTTCGATTACCCATGTGGAGTACCCGATTTTGGAAAAACCATGTATATTTTGTGTTTGTGTGTTTTCGTCAGTGTTTTTGGCTTTAGTTTAAATCCTTGGGGCACAACAACCGGCCATTTTCATATTTTGGAAAGCTACAATATCAAAATCCCCAAGCGAGAGGAGACAAATTCTCCTTGTTTCGTCATTTAAAATGAAGATCGTTATTGTTTGTTTTTTGTTTTTTTTTGGTAATGAACGGAGAAACATAGAAACAATGTTTGTTACAGGAGTCCTGCTACACACACAGCAATCTATGCATAGATTGTGCACAGATTTTTTTGTGGAGCCCACCACGGGTCCCACACAAATCATCCGAGCCGTTCATTGTAAAAGGTTTTTTCAAGGGCTCCCGTAAAAAATAAACTAAATCCAATACATATAGGTGCTTCATCCAACCTCTAATTTTTCATTCAGATTTCTGGATAATGAAAAGTTATATAGTTGGATCGAGCACCTATATGTATCGGATTGAGCTTATTTTTTACGAAAACCCTTGAAAAAATATTTTACATTTAATGAACGACTCAGATGATTTATATGGGACCCTTGGTGGGCCCCACGACAAAATTTGTGCACAGATTATATGTGTGTGTAGACTTTCTGTTGTTACAGCTTGCAATAGAGTAGATGATGTAACTAAAAGCAACAATAATAATAGAGTTGGAAAGTGATTTTTGGCATGATTGCCTCAAAAGAAGGCCATGTCAAATGGAAGCCCCGTAATTGAATGCATCTTAGCCATAGAATGATGGTTGAGACACAAGGGCAAGCACAGTACATCTCGTATGTCTTTCGGGTTTCTCTCTCGACTTCTTAAGTCTGTATCAATTGAAAAAAGCTGTACTTGTTCTTCAAGTAAATTTGTGTTAGGCACGAGCCCTGTAGCATCATCCGTTTTTTAGTGTCCAAAACGTGTCACAACATTGCGACGCCACGTAGAATCCGATCTGCTGCTGAGTCATCTACACGGGCTGTTCATGAACCTCTCGGGCCAATCTTTGGGTTCTCGAACCGGACTCGCTATGCAAGCCTCATGGGACGATTGGGCCGAGTGTGTAGCCCACTTATGTCCGGCCCAAGCAATCCCAGCGAAATTACTAGGCGCAATGGTTAGTCGGACTCGCCACACTCCAGGAAGTTTGTGATTTTTATTTCCTTTCTGGCAGACGAAAGGTTGATGGGTTAATCCAAAATAAATTTACATTATTACTAGTTGTAACGAGTGATAATTCTTCATATGTTCGAACTCTTAGAAAGAAAAAAAAAATTTATCTCATTTTTAAAGAAAAATGACGGCCAAGGACTTGAAAACGGAAACTCGAGCTAATTGACTGCCGGCAGCCGTACCATATATTAGTATATCACTAGCTATTATTCGGTCACTTTTCTAAGGGGCTAAAACACCATTGGCCAATATTTTGTGGGCTTTCTATTTTCACCTCCAAATGAAAAGGATCCAATTACTTATTTAATGTAGGTTGAAATAAATTAATGGGTGCACGATGCAAGTTGTGAATTTATTACTACACGTCTCATGTCAGAAGTAGGCATCTTCAAAAATAAAAAAATAAAAATCCAGAAGCAGACTAACTCGAGTGTTAATTCTAAGTTTCCGAAATTGAACTCTCAGCTAGTTGCAATAAAAAAATATAAAAACTCAGCTAATTTATTGTGATAGGTCCACTGTAGAGATTTCATAAGCCTACAAGTCTACATGCTAGAGTACTCTATGAAAGTGTCTAAAACCGTAAACCTTATAAAAGTGTTTAAATTACTAAAATCCTATAATAGGAAAGTACACTCTAAAATCTTATGAAAATGTCAAAATCTTAAGGTACCCTACCCTATAATAGGAAAAAGCACCCTGAAACCCTATGAAAGTGCCTAAATTCTAGGGTACCCTATTATGAACTTTCTAAATTGGACTTGACACCTTACAAAACTAATAGGTAGATATGTGAGCTTATGAAATTCACATAATGGATCTAAGACCGATTTTTTAAATTTATTAACGGTCTTATTGGTCGAACAAACAAGCCTTGTATAATTTGTTTTGATTACTCAGAATGTCTAATTAAACCAGCTTACACACACCTCTGTTAATTCATGAAAGACCAACACTACTAAAGAAAATGGATGGTGTAAAATCTACACCGACTTTGAAGTTCAATGATCGCCCTCAATCATTTGCATGGTTTATTGTCAAAAAGGGGTGAAATTACACATCATTTGGTTGGCAGTTTCAAGAAGATAATTTTTTGAGATTAAAAAAAGTTGAATTAGGCCAAATTTTGTTTTACAAGATAGATTATTCTCTTACAATATCATATTTAATTTTTTTTTAAGTACTTTTTTTTCGTTTTACGAAGCAGATCATGCTTTTACAATACATCACATTTAATTTAAAGAATAAATATAAATACTTATTTTCCTTAGCAAAACGGGGCATAAGTTTGAGTATTTTTTCATCTTTATTCATTTTTTTAAAAATTTAACAACTTTTTTATTTTTAAATAAAGACACATTATATACATCCAAAAAGTAAAATATAAATAAATACAAAAGTTAATACTCCCTCCGTCCCATAATGTTTGGCATTTTCACTATTCCAGCCTTACGGAAAAATTGATTATATCTTTTAATCCATAATGTTTTTTATAAATAATATGGATCTTGTTTGATAGAGTTTAATTTGTTCTATTAAACAAAGTTCAAAAAATCGCCTAAAATATTATGGATTAAAAGATATATGCAATTTAAAAATGGCACGCATTCCTGAAAATGCCAAACATTAAGGGACGGAGGGAGTATAAATAAACACAAAAGACGAAAAAACACGAACAAACAAACAGTCAAAAAATTTGGAGGCCAGTTTTTAAGAAGACAAAAGAGTGTCGTTTTCTTTTTTTGGGGGGGTCATTTTCTTACCGAATTGACAACTCTTTTTTTTTTTTTAATGATCAAAAAGGGTAGGAGAGGACAACCAGCGTAGCAACTCCCCTTGGATGTGACCATAGGGGCTCCCTATCCGCCAATAGAATGTCCGATTCGAGCCATAGCTACCGTCTGAAAGGATGAGCTGTCATCACAGCACCATTTTAGAACACAACTAGTGAAAAGTCTCCTCCTTTAATCTGTAAATGGATTTTGAGCACTGTCGGCTGGGCCACCTACCATAATTGAAGCCCAAGCCCGGCCCACGGGCTACCCCAATTGGTGGGCCGGCGGGCCAACAGCCGGGCGGGCTTAAATTTCCTTGGGCAAAACTAAACCAAGGGAAAAAATAAAGGATTTTTTGGGATTTTGGGCTAATGGGCGGGCCCGTTGGAGGGCTTTTGGACGGGTATGCCGGGCGGGCTCACGTGCCGGGCCTACGGGCGGGCCGAGTAAAAATTCATAGGCCCGAGCCCGTCTATTACAAACTATGAACCGGGCTAGTCCACTCGTTTTACAGGCTCGGACCGGATAAAAGCCCGACAAACCGGGCGGACTTTGGGCAGGTCACGGGCCACCGGGCTAAATGATGACCCTTACTCCCTGTGCGTTAAGGATGGTAGTCGCCCTCGCCAACTGCTACCACCTCGGTGGCCGAATTGACAACTCACTAGGCCATTATTAACATTTTCCACTTTTATTTCGGTCACACGATCCAGCTTATGTTTGACCTAACCGCCTCAGTGTCCCAGTCCAAATTTAATACAGTAGGTCTGTCTACACAGACAAATAGTGCATAGATTGTGTACATATTTTATTATAGGGTCCATTATTGGTTTCACACAAATGTCTAAGTCGTTCATTAAATATAAAATATTTTTTCAAGAGTTTTTGTGAAAAATTAGCTTAATCCGATACCTATAAATACTTGATCCAATCATCTAATTTTTCATGATCCAATAATCTGAATGAAAAGTTAAAGATGATTAGATCGAGCATTTATAAGTATCTGATTGAACTGATTTTTTCCGGAGACCCTTGAAAAAATATTTTACATTTAATAAACGACTCGGATCATTTGTATATATCCGTAATATACCCCACAAAAAAATCTGTGTGCACTACTATTTTTGTGGTTAGCACTGTTGAATTTAAGGTCCGTTCAATTGCCAGGAATATTGTATCAGAAAGTTATTCTCAGGAAAAGTTAAGTACAATGAAGTAAAGTAAGGGAAAAAGAAATCTATTTTTCTGTGAGTGTTTATTTGATAATTTTTTTTTTACAGGAAAACTAAAATTTAGTGATTCTCTTGCTGGAAAAAACACTTATGAGAAACTTCTTTGTTTTTATTCCCATGGCTAATTTTTAAATAAAAATAACTTTGACAACTAGATAATAGGTCATCATATTTCAAAATTTAACACAAACGGAAAATGTATTTTATCTAATGCAAAGCCTTAACATGAAATGAAAAAATCGACTTGCAATTCCCTATTCAATTTGTTATATTCTGAATGGTCATGCAAATCTCCCATTTAAATTAACATTCTCCGACAATCAACCGTACAAATGAAGTTTAAAAAATAAATAGATGATAATTAAATAAATAAATATTAAACAATCCTACTTAATTAGTTGCTGATGCAAAAACTCACTGAAAATTAGTTAGTACAAAACAAAATTGAAGACTAATGACAAGATAAATAAATATTTCCAAAAAAAATAAATTACCAATCTTTTTCCACAATAATTATCTCAGAAAGCACCATAGTAATCGAAATTGTTGTTAGTCACGTAAATCTCAAAGTATCTTTCTAAAAACGTAATTCGTATTTTTTTGGTATTGGCGTCATTCAATTTTTTTCTTACCCGCCAATTATTTTGGCCCCACAATGGAGAAAACTTTTCCCGTGACGCAAAATCCTATGCTTTTGACCGGATCACTTTTGCAAGAAAGTAAATCTTGCAGGAAAACTTAAAAACATGTTTCCCACTATTTTTCTGCCAACTGAACACTACAAAAGTTATGAAAAAATTAATTTTTCCATCATTTCCTGTACTTTCCTGACAACTGAACTGGGCCAAGTGTATTTCGGCCTGCATTAAGCTTCAATTTAACGGTGCAATTAATCTCCAGAGCAATATATTAATTGCATGAATTGAATGTACCTAAAAAATGTACCTAAAAGAGCAGTTCAAAAGAAAGAAAGAGAAAGAATGTACCTAAAAGAGCAACCATAATCATACTAGCAACCAAGTTTTGTGTCGCACCCGGCCATTATTATCCGATTCGGTTTGGTTTGTGGTTGGCTAGGCAAAGGTATTACGGCAATTAGTGACGTAGATTCTAGGTTAGTATCGATTTGCAAAAAAAAAATGCTACAGGTTAGTAAATAATTGTTACACGCAGCTAATATATATAACTCTACGCATAGTAAAAATTGTTGTGAATCGTGGACCTTTAGAAGTTATGTGTAGTGAGCCTTTGACTTAGTTTAGGATCTAGACATTAGTCTCATCTCTTTATCCCTGCTTTTATTGTATTTCTTTGTGATGGATTGGCTGTAATTTTTTTTTTTCAATGTATTCGACTGGAACTGCTTTAAGTGTGTCATTTGGCATTTTAATGAAATGTGTTTTGGATAATAAATAAATCGTGAATATGTTTGATTACACAATTGGAGAAAAAAGTAAAATTTTTTTATTTGTTTTTAAGTTTAAGTTTATTTTAATTTATTTTTTAATCAATACCATATTTTTCTATTTAATCATTACCCTACTCTAGGTTTCCTAGCCCTTCCTATTTGCAAAGTTGGCCGATTTGTCAATGTTCCTTCTCTATTCTTTTGGTAAATTTCAATGAGAGCCCCTAAGGTTTTCTTAATGATAAATACCCCTCTCATGTATAAAAATGATTATAATCTCTCTGTGGTTTCACTGTTCAATTCACCGACATCCAACCAACAACTGTTAGACCAAACATATGATAAAATTAGTCAAAAATATCTTATGTTGACAAATTCACTGTTTTCATATTAGAATAAATAAAAAAAACTCTTAATTCTCAAATTTTTTATCCCAAAAGTAATAAATTTATCATTTATGACAAAAAGGGTCTTTCCCGAGTAGTAAAAAACAAATAGTTATTTGTACATTTTACCCTTCTTGATGAAAACAACTACTCTAATTGGTTAAAAAAGTGATTTTAATTCAATTAAGTAAGAGTTAATTGTTTTTATTATCAGTTTTTATTTTTTAAAATCATGAATTTTTAGATATAAGTTACTTTTGCTCATTCTATTACATGTTTGAACAGACAATTGTCCATTGGGAGTGTCGGCGAAACGCATATAGAAAACACAAGGAATCATTGTTATTTCTCATATGTGAAGGAATATCTGTAATTAGAAAGAACCTCAGGGGGTGTCAGTGAAATTTTTGTTGGGGCGGGTAAAAAGAGGCAAATAAATAAATAATACTACTGCTAGTAGTAAGTAGCAGTAAAAAAGGGGGTTTCATGAAAAAAATGGTACAACCTCAAATAGGTATTAAAATACCATAAAGTACACTTTTTTGAAATCCTCATCGGCTTCCCGTGAGATAGATTTTCCCCATACTCCCATAAAGAATTAGTAGGAGTATATTTAGGATATGTTCCAGAACACCTTCTTAAAAATTAAATATTTATTTTACATTTTTAAACTAAAAAATAATATAAATGAATTGCTCGAATAGGATGGAGCCGATTTCTGGTCGGCCCACTTGATTTTTTTATTTTAAAATTATTGAATTACTTGAATTATCTTTGCGAGGTTCACAGGGGATCCGCATGGCCGTCCGTACGCGCTAGTCGGTGGTCGGCTTCGATCGGTTCAAGGTGGATAATTTATGTACTCAGAGCATCTCCAGCAACCTCACATTCATTACGATGTGGACGAATTGCCGATTGAAGTCACCAGATTCGATTCCTAGCACACTTGCCTTCACGGTGAAGACAGTGTGCGACCAACGGGGTCACAGGCCCCCATTGCAATTTTCAATAATATCAAGTTTACCCCTAAATTATAACAACTATGACAATTTATATCAAAAAATTATACACATTTTTCCTATTATAGCACTTACATCTTCTAGTATCTTTGTCAAGTTTTCATAAAAAATTCTTTTACGTATTTGTTTTTCATAAGGACCCGTTGTCTATCTGTATATGTTCCAAGTTCCTTTCTTTTAGATTATGGTTATTTACTATAAAAGATAGAATTCTAAGGCTATGTTAATTAATGGTGCCTCCAGCAAACTAAATTCTTGGCTATGCCACCGCGCCTTCCCCTCGACATTTCATTCTCTACTATAGTAACTCGTCACACCCGATAAATTACTGTAGCCCCCCTGCCCCCTTTGTTAATGATATCGATGGCTTGAGGTTTGGTTCAACAACGATATTCGATATCCATTCAGTATGACTCCGTTCAATCGGCCATGATTTCCTAGTGGGGGCTTTATTACAGTCAAAACTGGGAATCGATTTGTTCAACAAATTAATTTTCTTGTGAGGGTTCTGTTCGATAAATCGATTTTTCTGTGAAGACTGATTTGATGACGATGGAAGGAGTTGGAGCGTTACGGGGCCGAATATTGATATCATGGGGAGGGCTGATTTGATGAGGATGTGATTGTATTGAATATCCCTTTTCGTCTTCGTTCTGGTTCGAAACCAAGGGTTCTTCCCTAGCTAGCTTTCTCGAGAATAGCCTAGGCTGGTGGCTAGCCAAAATATGAAACGGCAGACTCCCTAAGCAATTTGCCTAGGATCTGTTGGAGATGTTCTTAGTCTAAACTAACCAAATATATATAGAGACTAATAATAAATGTCCGGTTAGAAAATATAATTGAGAACCAATCAAAAAATTAGAAGTTTGGTCCGTTTAGGTTCACAAACCACTTTTTTGGTTCAATGAATATTTTGACCAGTATCAATTTTCATAATCTTTTAGACCAAAATCAATCGGTTCTTTCTGCCATTCTTGAAATATTCAACCGAACCGAACCGATTTCGCTTCTATATCCGGAGGGATTCGATTCGGTCAGGTAATTTTGAGATAGGGACTAATGGGCTACATTAAAGAAAACAAATCTGAGAAATTTGGCTCAAAGTACTAGAAGCCTAAAAACAACTAAAACGTCCAAATAATTACTCTTACTAAAATATTACACATACTGACACACAGATGCCTCAAACATTTTGCCAATTGAATATTCATAATACAATCGGCTTGGCACAGTATTATTATTATTGGATAAATGAGGGCAAATCAAAACATTAGTTTTCCTAAATATATAACCAAAATTGACCAAACCCGTTTTTAGACCAATTGAACTCCCACTTTTTTTTATCGATTCAGCTTGAACTGTTATAATCCGTAGCATTTTTCTTGAGGTATCGTCGATGTTCTTTCAGCACGAACCTGAAAATCTTTCATCAGCTAAGTTACAAGAGCAACTGGGCTAGTTGGATAAATCCACCCTCATCCAACATATAATTTGTACTCACAACACACACCCATAAACGAACGCATGACGTACAAATACTCCTATCTCAGATTTTACTTTGCCTTTTCCTCTTGTCATGTCATGCAAGTCATACCCCACTCTCTCTCTCTCTCTCTCTCTCTCTCTCTCTCTAAAATAGGAGTGGATCCCTTCAGTAGTTCACTTCAACTTCAAGGCCCCCAATTCTTTTATTTTCTCAGTTCCTCATACATTTTGTTTGCGCCCCCTCGGCCAGCTCATTCACTCAAACACCAACACCAAACCCTTCTCTCTCTCTCTCTCTCTCTCTCTCTCTCTCTCTCCTCATTTTCAACGTTTTCTCCACCAGATCTCTCGGACTTGCCCTTTGGAGATGCGTGCTCTTTGAGATTTCCCTCTCCTCGTGATTTTCTGGGTCCTTCCCCACCCTCTCTCTCTCTCTCTCTCTCTCTCTTAAAGACTGCATTTTTACCTATTTTTATACCAAGATTATTTAACACCTGCAAACCCAAGTATCACCACTCGATTCTCGGCATAACCCATTTTCGCGTATCCTATCTTCGTCTAATTTTCCGTTTTTCTCTTTCTTTTTTCGTTGCGAAAACAGGGTTCTTTTCGAAGAGAGAGAAAAAAACAATGGAGAAGAATGGGGTAGAGAGGGAAGCGGCGGCGGCGGGTGTGGTGATGTTCAGCGAGGAAGAGGTGAGAGAGATAAGTGGGTTTAAGAAAGGAGGAGCCGATGATGATTACGTGGAGGTGACGTGTGGGTGTACCAGCCACCGATACGGTGATGCTGTTGGGAGGCTTAGGGTTTTCGTCAGTGGTGACCTCGAAATCACCTGCGAGTGCACCCCTGGTTGTCAGGAAGGTCTCTCTCTCTCTCTCTCTCTCTCTCTCCTCGAACAGTTATACACCCATATTCATGATTGCGCTTTTTTAAGATACATTGGTGTTTGAGTTGATTTTTTGTTTGGTTTGTTGCCTTTGAAGTTGATGGGTGTCGCTCTGTACTGTGTTAGTCTGTTTTTACGGTGGTTTTTTGTTAAAGGGTTTGATTCATTGAGGGTTTTTGATCATGGGTTTGAATGGAAACCACATTTTGAGAGTTTCTTTATGTTCTCCTTTATACAGTTCAAGTGTATGTTGATTTGCCTGTGTGAAGTTTTTTTCTTTGATATCCTTTGGTACAATGGTGCAGCTACATCTTTTTTTGATGTTGTGGTTTGAATTAAAACCTTCTTTTTTGTTGATTAGGTTACTTGTATATTTTTGGGTATCCTGCAATGCATGTTACTTCTATTGTTTGTGGTCAATGCAATCACTCGTGGGCTTCATCAGCATGTAATGTGTGGGTTTTTAGTGTTGGAGTTCTGTTCTTCCTGTTTGGAAAGTGAAGAGTTTGTTCAATCACGTAACTTGATTGGTTTTCTTCATGGGTTTAGACTTCTGGTGCATTATCGTGAGATGTGACTTCTGGTGTTGTTGACCTAGTGCTGGTTCTTGACTAATGCAATTGAGAATCAGTTGTTTTCATACCGAAATAGTTCTGAAATGGACTGGAAGTCTAAAACTTTGTGCTTGGGTTCTATCATGAGTCATGAGACTTGATAGTAATGTGGATTAGAATGGGATGATCTCCATATAATAGAAGTTTGCGATGCATAGAAGGCTGTAAAAATGTGATCATCAGAATCTACCTGTGGATGGTTTGGAGGGTTAAAAATCGAAGGAGTACCTTTTATGACAAGAGAAACAAGAGGGTAACCAATAGAAGCGCTTCATTCCTTCTTTATGTAAAAGTAATATCTTTCTGATTTGTGGCTCTATAATTTTACCACAGATCCACAAGACAAATCAGCACCTAATTGAATTCATCATTTTTTCCTCTCAATTCCATAATATATAAGCACACAGAGAATTAGGGGGTTGATGATGAGTTATGAATTGGGCCGAGCAACAAAGTCTGACAACCAGTTAAGGTTGCAATTTCAAAAATTGATTCAAAGCAGAAATTTTAAATTCTGTGAAAACTCGGGGTTGACCAGAGAGTCACTCCTTTTCTCGGAGCAGTTGTTAGATATTGCTGGGTGAAGTACTGGTACTTTCACATATTGGTACTGCAAACCTTCACCCCGCATTTTCTTTTAGCTGATTGAGTTGTCATTTGTCAAGTTGTCATGCTTGTATAAACTTGTGTAATAGTTCCTTTGTCTCGGTCCATGGAGGGCATGTAGTGGTACGATCTCATGAATTGAGACAAGACCAACAATGCTGATTTTATGTTCTGAATCTGAACTTTTTGAATTTGTTGCTTTGGTTTGAAACATTGGCCTCGTTGGACTTATGCAGTTGATTTCTGCCAAACTGTAGATTTGTTGAACTGCTTGGGAGTTCACACTCGTTGTTGTTGGACTGTCAGTATTGTTATCTGATCCCTTTTGTCATGCTAACGGGACATGTTATCTTTACCTTTTCAATTTCTGTTCCAAATTTTGATGTCTTTTTCATGATCAGATAAGCTGACCCCCGCTGCATTTGAGAAGCATTCTGGTAGAGAAACAGCAAGGAAATGGAAAAATAATCTTTGGGTCATTGTTAATGGAGAGAAGGTTCCTTTGTACAAGACACCACTGCTTAAATATTACAGTCAAGCGTTGAAAGGTGCCAATAGGTCTCACAGATCACAGAATGGGCGAGTTTGTCATCGTGATGAGTTTGTTCACTGCACTATGTGTAACAAAGAGCGAAGATTTCGTCTTCGCAACAAAGATGAATGCCGGATGTATCATGATGCATTGGCAGATGAAAATTGGAAGTGCGCTGATATTCCATATGACAAGTATGTTGCCTTATCCTCAACTGAATGAATTAATACTTGAAAATGCGCAGGAGTGAATGATTTTCTTTCCACTTCTTTTGCGTGGGGGGCTTTTGGGTTCTTTCAAGTTTGGCACACCAAAGTTTGTCTTTCCACTGTATAAAAGTATGCTTTGTGGCTCGTGCACATGTTCAGTTGGATGTTGACCACCTTTATTAGTAAGCTGCTAATGTAAGGTGACGTGTTCAATATTTTCCTCTTCCATTGCCACAGTTTCCTCAGAGGGCAGAAAGTGATGCAGCAAAACAGACTGCCCTAATTCAATGACGTTTTTATCTAATTAATTTCTGCCAATGCTAAGAACAAGCTCCATGGCTGAAATTAAATCCTCAAAGGGGTTGTAAGACATAATTTTTGGAATTGATGTAATATACTAACCAACAAGTTATCGGTTACATTTTGTCTGAACCACCTTTTGAAGCACCACCTATACTATGATACATTAACGCAGAGCTTCCGGCATAATTATTGTATTGCCAAGAACGGCAAATCAAATCTAGTGTAGGACTTCTGACGTAATTGTAGTACAAACTGAAAGATAACTAATGAAACTCAGCATCCATGAGGAGGCTTATTGATCATGTCTTCAGCTAGTGGGCTGCATCAGTCTCCCCTAGTTGTAGAAAACTCGTCCTTGATTCACGTCTTGACTATTAACATTGCCCACTAATTCCATGCTCAAGACTTTCACTTGGGTTTTCCTTAACCACATATACTGTCGTGAAATTTCCAATAGGATAAGCACATGGTAGGAATGTGAAGTACTTGGTGAATACAATCTTGAACTACAACCCTTTCATGCTCAATAACTCCAACCCATGAAGCACGAACACGTCGGAGGTCATACGCCAGTGTTAGCCACTTGCCAGACACACTGTTTGGGCACATGTCCAACACTCAAATCAAGTGTACATTTGTTCTTTTCTTTTTTATATGGACACTCATGAGGCACTCTAGAACATGGTCGGGACACATTAGAAAACTTTCAGGACATCTATGTACACTTATGGAACACGTTGAGGTGTCAAATGAAATAGTAGGCTTTAAGGTTTCGAGAAGTCTTCTTCTCATGAGATCGATGATGGTTGATATATTAGACAAGTGAAGAGGGAACGCTGTTTATTTATTTATTTATAGAGCATGTCAAAATGTCGTGTAGACTTATTGACGGACAAATACTACACAAAGGACCATTAAATGAAACATGAGCATATATGGAGAGGCTTATTGGCTGAGCCTTTAATCATAGCTAGCTGCGAACTTCAGAAAGCAACTATTGACATCAACTACACTTGGTGTTCCTACTCATATTTGTTGTACACATATAATTGTCATAATTTATCGATTTGGAAGAAAGTAGCATTATTTGCACTTGTAAGGATGTGTAACACATTGTTAATCCATAGAGGTATCTTGGCAACAATATAATGGTTACATTTACATGGTTACATCTCTGACCTGGGTACTGGACCCTCCTTAGGTTTTAACACTAAATGTATTTGCCTGCTGGGGAAAAGGGGCGGCAGTAAAGTAGTGGTTATGGTTCTTTGCCAATCACTTATGTCTTCGACTTCCGTCCTAAAGCCTTTCTCTTTGAGGGAAATCTCTTTCTACTAGCATGTGTGTATATCCCTCATGTTCAATCCTTGTGATGAAACGAATTACCTATTCCCTTTCTTGGTATAAGACTCATAATTATGTGGTAATATCTGTACATGGTATGATTCTTTCATATTTTATTTGATAAGCAATTCATGTGGTTCTTTCACTGATATATAGGTTTTTCGGGATTCTTTCCCATATTCACTTGCCAGATTAGAAGACATTGAACAATGTTTTGTTCCATCCAATACCCACTTGTTACTTAATACATTTAACGGAACACTATATCAGCAAACTTACTATTGGAAAGTGAATGGTGCAATGAAGAACACCTAGTTATGGCAAGTGACAACCATAAAGATATGTGTCCTCAGTCTGAACATTTTATATGGCAATACCGTCAGTGGTATTTTTTTCCCCTAGGAGTTGAACTTCAAGCTTCAGAATGTGGACTTTTTGAAGTCTAAAAGAGTGAAACTTGCCAAGAGTTAAAAGTTTTCCTTAGCACCTATAAGATTTTTTTTCCAACTCTTGTGACATATGAACAATTGAATCCTTTTTTCTTTTTTTTTCTGATAAACCTTTCTGATTATGTTCAAAGTTTAACTTCTACTTTGGATAAAAAAAAGAAGAAAAAGTTTTAACTCTACTTCTTGTGACTGTCTGCTTCCTGTGCTACAGAGTAACTTGCGAATATGACGAAGAACGGGCAAGTCGCAGGGTGTATAGAGGGTGCTCCCGCTCTCCAACGTGCAAAGGTTGCACCTCTTGTGTTTGCTTTGGTTGTGAAATCTGTCGTTTTTCAGACTGCGGCTGCCAAACTTGCATCGACTTTACTAGGAATGTGAAACCTTGAAACTCCTTGAAGCTTATGGTTCCTTCAATTCTTAGTCCGAAAGTACCTTTTCCCTTGGGTGGGTTATTTTTTCCCCATTATTACTTCAATTTAACCCCCATCCAGCATTTACAGAAAGCTTCAATGAAGCTTTCTGAAGACTTGAATTTTTAATTTAGCCCCGGTAATCACAGTTGACTGGTTTAGAACAAGCAGATCCAGTAATTTATTCCCTTTATTGAAATGCAGTCTTCAGAATGAGTCTCTTTTTGCTATCTTCTCTTCAAATTTGGGTTGTTTTTTTCCCCTTTCCATTGTATGCACCAATGGAGTTCTTTGAGTGTAATTATTGGGCAGACGGTGAAGCGGGGACTTGAAGGGATGATGTCCAAAGCTGTATGCTTGTGCAACAAAGTATTTGCAAGTAATGACTTGCAATGTACATGTTAGAGCACAAGCTCTATGCTTATGCTTTATACTCTGATGCACTCTTGTTGATGCATCATATTGGAAATTGTTGACTTGCCGAGCCAATGTAAACATTTATAGAACAGAAACCTTGCGAGGGTAAAAGCGGGAATGGTTGGTTAAGTGAATGTGATTTGGTTTACCTTTCGAAGCTCGCGGTTGATTGTGGTTCTGAATCTGGACCTAGAATAGTCTGGAAAAGTGTTACAGATGATGAGGAACTTTGGTACGAGACATGCGTTGCTAAGGTTCTATGGATGCGAGGCAGACACGGTCTCAGTGGCGAGGAAAATAAGATATTGAGACACCTTTTGCAAATTACTAGCATTGTTGATGTGATTATATATCTAATAGGATACATGTAGTGAGAACAAGGAAGTTCTTCAACGCTCAAGGAGCAAGAGTTATTTCTTTCTTATAGCTAGGCGATTAAAAAATTATATGAAGCTTGATCAAATCCTGGAGATAATATCAGCCCTTTTGGCTTGTGTGATGGCCGAAAGTTTGATTCCAATGGCTTTTTTTCCTTTTATCGGCGATTCTGATGGCTTCCAGTCGCTGTTTTCTTATAACCAGGAAGGCTTAACCAGTCGGCGGAAATGGCACACCAGCAAACCTTCTCCAGTGCCAATGGAACAAGAACCATGATCTGGTGATGCCACCAGAGGTAGCTGTTAGGGTTACAGAGTCTCATGGTGCGCATACTAAGGCTCAGATTGTTAGGGAAGAAACTGATGCACAATACTTGAGGCCCAAGACATACTGTTTGGAACTTATATTCACCTAAAAATTCAAAGCTTTTAAGAAGGGAGCTCACCTCGTGAGAACTTGCGTTTCGCAAGTAGTGTGTCCATTTTGAGCATGGATGTTTATTTCTCTTCATCTTGGGAGTACCACATGTCGGAACTTCCAGACTATTGTATAATTTCGCTGGAGATTACCACTATAGCTGTAAAACGAACTCAACCGAGTCTAAGACACATTCTGAAGCTAGTTAATTTTGCAGCTCAGCATATATTAAACTCAAAAGCGAAAAGTACGAAAAAATCAAGCTACTCAACCTCAACTTGTGATCATGTTGGCTAAAGGTCATTTGAAATCACTTTGATTGGAAAAAAAAAAACTTTAACTCAATACGTAAGTATGAAGAACGATTTTTCGATTTTGGAATGAGTGAGGCTGAAATGCCTTGTCGCGACTTCGGAGACATAGTATTCTGAATTTGTATACATTACTCGGTAAATGGTTCTTGATAGATCAAAAGATTTTCATCTTCTAACCTCAATGGGGATCTGCTTTCTCTTATTCCTAAAGGATGCAATCCTTATTGTATAATGGACTTGAGAGTAAACGTCAAAACCTGCAGCTAAGTAAATCAGCTAAAGGGATTTCATTATCCTTTTGGAGGCGATGATCAGATTATTTAAGCAAGCCGTAGCCTCTGAAGCACAGATACTTCCCTTTACCTGTCGTAGATATGTGTAATATAGTATCCGAGACTCTTTGGGCACAGGCACTCTTTAGACGAAATATTAGTTGGTGCTCCACGGAAATATGTGGTGGCCGAGACAGGGGTTGGGGCACCACGTATCCTTATCCGATCTGGACACTGAAAACAATCTCTCGATTTGAACACACAGTGACAACTCCCTTTTTTTGTTATTTTTAGTCGGACATGCGTGCCCTACTGCCCTTTGACCGTGTCCAAGGGTACTGAAGCGTTAATGTTGCAGTAATTTTTGGACGAGGGAAAAGAGAGTTTATGATCCGTTCTTGTTTTATGATGTTAGTGAGTTGCTATAGAGAGTGTATGTGAATGATGTTTAATTGATCATCAAAAGTTGTTTTTTTTTTATATTGAATTGATGATACTTACTTTTTCCTACGACCATATTTAAAGACGTATGTTGGGTTCCACACACATATATATACGCGTTGCAGTGTGCGTTTAGTGTGTGGAAACCCCCCATGAGTGTGAGTGTATGTTCCAAGTGTTTTTGCGTAAGTGCGGGCACGTAGTTGTAAACTTTTTCGTTAACATGATAGATCACTAAATGTAAGAGTAATGCTACAAACACAGATGGATGTGAATAAATTCGATTACAGATGCATCCAAACCGTCCGCCAATGTAGGGCCTACACACATCGAACAGTCTTGAAGTTTCCTCATTTATATTCTACTCCTACGTGTTATGTCCGAAACATTTTCTTTATGCGTCTTGATTTTCATGAGCTTACTTACATGCAGTTGAGTTACCCCATATATACCAAATACAGTAAATAGTACTAGTGGGTAATTGCCTGACGTAGTTAACTGAGAGAAAAGATGCTAGCCAATCTTTTTCTATGATATCCTTAGCAAATAAGTACGCAGAAGCAGGTGATCACAAAATTCCATGACAGATGAAGTTAAAAGCTAACTTAATCAAGCATTGTGTTCGATGTTTCTTATTTCCCCAAGACAAGAAAAGTCGTTCCATTGTTTAATAATCTTTGAATTGGGATGGAAGTTAAAGAGACCAAATAAAAGATATTATACCTCCTTAATTTTACATTCTCTTTGCCTCCACAAATTAATTATAGGAAAATTATAATGTCAAAACCATTTCTGTTGGTGCCAAAACGCTAGTGCACAAAGACTTGTACCATTTGCAATGTACAAGACTTTTATGCACTGAAGTTTTAGCATCAACAAAAACAGTTTTGACATTATCACTGCCCTTAATTCTATGATGAATTGAAAATCTTAACACAAATTAAAAGCTTGTGTTTGTACATCATCAGATGAAAAATATCTCAAATTCACAAGCCAAGCCTGTTGTTGTTGTGAGATTAGTTGTCTAGGTCAATTTAAACAAAGCCATGTTACCCATGTTACCCTTTAAAAGATGGTCATAAAAACTAATGCATGTCGTGGGGAAGACAAACTCATAAATGAAATGTTCCCGAGGAGTGGGTCCGGTGGTCAAGGCCAGTGACTTAGGAGTTTCCTTCCTCCTAAGATATTAAGTTTAAAATCTCTCGGATGCTATCAATACATATGGAGCATTTGTTCCATTTTTAAATGGGGTTCCAGTTATCGGTTTATGATCTTTCAGGATTAGTCAAAGTGCACGTAAATTGATCCGAACATGGAACAACTAGTAATAAAAAAAATGACTTGAATTATTTACCTAGAAATCAAGATAAACATAACTTCCAAGTGAAGGCTTCAAGCAACTACTCCACCGATATCAATTGATGATCAGAAAAGGAAATCCATATAGCTCCAACATCATAGATCATGTTTGGTTTCGGTTTTGAAGGAGATTTTTAAGATTAATGAGTGAAGAGAGATAAAAAAAATCTATTGAGAATTGTGTGTTGGGGTTTTGAGACCCGAAACGAACAAGCCCGTCAGTCCTCTTCATTCGCTTATTATACTGACCAACCAAGCAAGCAAGAAACATGCAATTCTATGTCCTCCTGTGGGAAAATTCATCTACCCATCAACAGAAACATAAATGATATGATCTATGATAGCTAGCTGTAAGTTTCATGGGCATTCCATCAAATTCCTTGCTGCAAACCTCTGAGTATTGACCTACTATTTTGTTTTATTTTCTAATAGTGATGGACCCTACCTTTTGGTAAGTACTCATCAAGATCAAAAGTGGATAGCTGTCTTCTTTGCACTGCATTTTCACAGCTCACAGGGTACAATAGCAGTATCAATAACTAGAGGCAGCAGCACTACAGCTGTTGCTGTCCATTTTGTAATCATGGAACCAATTTGTAGTCCAACCCCACCTCATGTTCTATGGTCTTGGTGTTTAACTCATCTGCTGGTCAAGCTGTGATTTAATTGAACCCGGGGACCTTGTGTCCCTTAGGAACAATATGGGTGTTGTTGGTCATCCGGGCCGTCCCCAAAATTAACTAGAAGTGACTTCGAATTCGGGTCCAGTGTTAGTTGGCACTGCTGCATGTGAAAAAATATAGATATGAACTATCGGATTCTTGAGTCTGAAAATTTGGTAAAAATTCTAGGATCCTGAAAATAAGGGGATTTAGTTCAAAAAAATGACATAATATTGCCCACATTTAAAGGCCAATTTATAATTATACTATTAGTTTAAACATCCTCTAGACGATTTTAAATGTGGACAAAATTAACCTGTTCCATAACACCTTTTTCAAAAATAGTAAATACTTATTTCATATTTTTAAAATTAAAAATAATGTAAATGAAAAATAATATTTCAATTTTTTTGTACCGTTTAAAAGATTTCAATGAGATTTATATTGCTAGAAAAATTATTTGTATAAACATTTTGAATTTGAAATTACTTTCTTAAAAAATAATTAAGTACTTAAAATGAGTTCTGAAACGGAGAATCCTTTTTTGCCCTACTTTGTGTACAATACTATCGAGCTCCATAAACAATAGCGCAACTCTTCTCGAAAAAAAAGAGAGAGATCACAATCAACACCAAAATCAAAATTACATAATATGAGAGAGAGAGAGAGAGAGAGAGAGAGAGAGAGAAATTTCTACGGTTCTACCAAATAAACGATTACTACATCTCTTCCTCCATAAACTCCACTTTTTATCCTTATTATGTGCAAAAAAACGACCCTCAAAAATACCCTCTGAGTTCAGATTCAGAAGGGGAAAACCCAAAAAACAAAAAAATAGAGAATTAAAAACCCAACAGAACTAGATCTATCTAGGAACCAAACTGAAGTTAGCATAAAATAAAATGAAAATATCGGTCCACCAAATTCTCAATAGTAAGACCGAAGAATAGCTCCGCAGAAAGTGCAGATGATGGCTTTCCATGACCTCCAGTAGAAGGGCACGTGGCAGAACCTGGTGGCGGTCTTCATGTCGGCGACGCTGGCCCCGCTGCCGCACCTGGAGCAACTCCCGGCCGCCGGCTTACTCCTCCTCACTTTCCTCTTCTGGTCCACCAGAAAACAGAAGCAAACCATGACCGCCGCCGTTCCCGTTCGGTTCGGTTTCCGCCTGCGTTTTTTCGTGGAGTTTCTTCTGTGTAGTTTTGAAACAGAGCCAGAGGCTAATAATGCTATCAGTTTTTGATGATAGGATTGGTTGTTGGTTGGGTTTCGAGTACCGTTATAAATAGGCGGGAGTACTGCCTGGGCGTTAATGGTCGAGCAGGTTTCGTGAAAGCTGGACCGTTGGATTGGAAGAAGATTTTTGTGCTCAACAAGGTCGGCTTTGCTACTTAGTCCCATTCCGCTAAGATAATACTGTAACTTATTTTAATTAGTGAAAAACATCCTTACTAGGAGTTTAATTTATTTTTTTACTGTCGTTGTCTGATCATTCATTCGTAAGCAAAGTAAGAGGCGTTTCTGTTTAGCTAAAAGTTTTGAATTATTTTTTGTAGTATTTTTTGCAGTTAAGTTTTTTTCACTAAACTATAACTGAAAGATTGTATAGCGTAGGAGTGTAGGAGAAAAGGGGAGAAGTCAAAGGTAGAATGGAGGTGAAAAAAGTTTTAGTGTAGGAGAAACAACTTTATTTTCGATAATAAATTATAGATGAAAAAGATAGTGGTAACGAGACCTAAATAAAAATCACTTTAGATCCTGTTCGATTTGAATTTTGAGTGAGATTTTTAAGAGTAATGAGTAAAAATAGAGAAAATTTATTATGAATCGGTGCGCAGAAATTTTGAATTCTCAATTTGATGTGGCATTTGCCGTTTGACCAGTGTGAATTTGCCACGTGGTGAATACGGTTGAGGGTTGACAACTGTTCCGAGGTGACGGGGAGGAAGATCTAAGGGCTAAGGCACAACAATTGGACAAGTGGGTCCGAGGGAGAATTAATTGCGATTCCCAATTGGATGATCCGGTGGGATGGGTCACGGCCAGGGTTCACAGGAACAGAGCATTCATGTGGTGGGCCTTCTAACGGTTTACCAACATTCACTGCCGTGTACACAATCGCTTCTGCCGTTGTTAAAAATGCTTTAATAGTCTTTCCAAATTTGTTTTACAAGGTTATTAGATTGAGTCGGGTGCTTGCCCCTCTGTTCTTCAATGTGCTGTATATTTCTATAATGAGATACTCCGATCTTTTTATATCAATGATGACAACGACCCTCTTCCTAACAAAAAGGATGCGGTGGGCCAAATAGCTATCTGGAGGGAGACATTTGGCATGTGGGTTTGTAAGAATGAAAACCACTCTTCATTTTCTTGGTTAACAGGGTAGAAAAATTATTAACCGCTCCTATATTTCTCTGTATGATCACCGCGTTTCCTCTTTGATATGGACGTTTTTTTTATGTTTCCTCTTAATGTGGACGTTCTAAGGCTTTTCCTCTTGATATGGACATTTGTTGATGTATGTTATTTTTGCTCTTTACTGTGCATTATGTCACTTAGTATTTTCTTGTATTAGCTGCACAAAATGGACTGTAATATCATTGTTATTAATACATTCCTTGTTCTTCCAAAAAAAAGAAAAAGGTTTTTTCTGAATATTTGATATGGGCTTCGTTACAAAATGGGTGGCTTCCGTATCATTGTATGATTAGGGAAGGTTCTAGAACACCAAGCAGTAAATAATAACGCATGGTTTTTTTTTACCATGGTATGGTGGTTGTTGATATCTTATGGTATTCGAACTATTTTACGCGCACATCGATCTATTTTTGGAGGAACAATTTACCGTTCACTCGCTCGTGGGAGCGCATTTAAAACTGGAACATAACTCTATACGTACAGGAGTTGTTTGGAAAAGGTTTTGAGGGAGGTTTTGAGATAATAGCGGATATAGACAGCCACAGGTAGACAAATAAGAGTAATAAGTAGAGAGAAAAGTTATTGAAAATCATGTACAGAGGGGGGTTATAAAAACCATGAGTGAACAAAGTCTGCAGTTATCAGGGTCTTGTTTTTTCAATTTCAATTCGTTTGGTAATTCAGCATGAAAATTAAAATGAGGAATTAAAAAGTGTGACATCTTCATAAAATCCTGGTATTTTAGTTTGGTTTAACATTGGTACGTGATGTTTATGCTTATGTAGTTATGTTGACGGTGTCTTGTTGATCACAGAAAAAAACAAAAAAAAAAGGCTGAAAACCTAAGGCTCGGTTTGAATGCCTGTATTCTTTTGTAAGAATACCCAGGAATCAAATTCCTAGTAATTTGATATCCGGAGTAATTTTATTCTGACGTTTGGATTAATTAAGTAATCTTCTCTTGGAATCATTTATTTTGAAAATATCCTAAAGTCACAAACATTTCTTTTTTATATTGATCAAGCCATGATTCCAAGATTCTCATGGGGGGTGGAAGCTTTGGAGGGATCAGATTACTCCTATATTCAGGAATGTGATTCCTCCTGGATTGGAGGAATCTAATCCCTCATGGATTGAGAGATCAGTAATCTCATTTTCATTCTCACTCTTCATAAACATAAGATTGTTAGAGTTTCGAAATCACATTCGCATTCTCTCAAGATACCTGTCATCTAAACACAGCCTAAGGTTTTTTTTTTTTTTTACAATCACCATATATCAATGGGGGTTAATGGGGATGTTGGAGTTAGCATAGGGAATCCAAAAGCTATTTATAGATTGGGACCCAAGGGTATTACCCCAACAGGGGTCGAACCGAGGACATCCCCCTTAGAGGAGAGATGACAAATCAAATGCGCTAGGCAGTGGTTGTCAACACAGCCTAGCTAAACCTTAGCTAGAGCATGGCCACCGACTTTTTCATGGGTAGTGTACTTTTGGCAATAATGCAAACATTTGGTTGCTCCGAAGCAAAGACTCCAGCAAGTAAAGTGGAGTGCAATTGACGCATTCATTATTCTACCATGTACATGGACAGAGTTTGATTCCCATAAACACCCATCCTCTTTCCCAAATTTTCTAAGATAGAGTATATTAGGAATTTTTTTTTATAAAGAGGAAAATGAACTGTATATTTTTTTTTGTCAAACGGAAATTCAAAATAAACTGTTTATACCTATTACTGGCAGTGAATAAAATTTGCAACAGTGAATCTACTTTTTGAGAAAAAGGAAAAAGTGTGCCAAAATTGTCCTGCGAAATCACGTGCTTTACAAAAGTACTACCAAAACAAGAACAAAATCTGTTATTCAACCCTCTCCCATTTAGGAAATCCATTTGACTCTTAGGCTCCGTTCCAGAACACATTCTTAAAAAATAAGTACTTATTTCACATTTTCAAACTCAAAAATAATGTAAATGAAAAATAAATTTTCAATTTTTTTTACACCGTATTAAAGATCTCAATGAGATCTATCAAACAAGATCCATAGTGATAGAAAAATTATTTGTCTAAACACATGAATTTTGAGCTTGAAATTGCCTTCTTAAAAAATAAGTACTTATTTATGGTTCCGGAACGGGGCCTTAGTAAGAGCATCTCCGGTAACAAACACCAAGTCTGCTATTCAACCCTCTCCTACTTAGCTGCTATTTTTTGATCGGCAAAAACGCCCAAAGGGTTTACATAGATCTTTCATTACACAAACTCGAAAGAAGAGATAAAGGAGGATTAACACTCCAATTACAAGGAAGTAAATTATGCCTAGCTAAAGCTGCCACTTCATGAGCAGCTCTATTGGCTGTTCTAGAAACCCAACGAAAAGAAATCTGTCCTTCAACAGCCATATGACGGATATCCAACACCACTGCTCTTACATCCCATGGCGGCACCAGTTCTGGAACACAGAGAGATAGCCTTCTTGTTATCGGACTCTCTTGCTAGAAAAGAGACTCTCATTAAATCTTAGCTGCTATTGAAACAACATTTAAAATGATACTACAAAACAATCATATTTGTAGAGTCTGCTGGAGTGCAGACCTGATAACTCACCCTTCAAATTTGTAGAAAGGTAACAAAGTATTACAGTTTTGAAGGTAGGTTTTGTTATATCCGCTAGAGATGCTCAAAGAAATTTTATTTGGGTTCATATTTTTTTCGGTCCAAGTTTTAGACTAAACGGAATATTTTAAATTTAAATAAACTATACGTTGGCCTAATCCGAAACATTGATTGCAGCAATAGACGATTTAGATTTGAAATGTCTCATCCAATTCGATTATGAATCGGACAGGATCCAATTTCATTTTATTTTGTTAATGGAAGAATTTTAGAGCAGGACTATGGTCACAGCATGCATTTTGCGGTGACCGTCCACCACACGTTTATTGGGGCCCACTCCGGACTCCAAAAAAATACAGAAAAATATTCATAAATTTTAAAATAATATTTTACGAGACCTTATAAAAAAATCAGTTCTAACAGATATCGGTAGATATGTTTTTTGAATTTGAAGGGATGAAACTGCAAAACTAAACAGTTTCGTTCCTACAAATTCCGAAAAACATACCTTTCGATATCCGTTAGAGCTGATTTTTTACAGGGTCCCATGAAATATTATTTTAAAATTTATGAATATTTTTCTATATTTTTTTGGACGCACGGTGAACGATCACCGCATTTTCATGCGGTGACCCTAGACTTTCCGTCGAAGAATTAATCATACTATTGAACATCTTTGTATCCAAATTGACATTTCCGCAACCTCTCTACGTGAAGATTGTGGGTTCTAACTCCATATGAACTGGTTGAGGGTAGTTCTCATTCCCTCATGGTAGTTTCCCATATTATCTAAACGGACCAAATGTTCTAAAGTTCATAAAAATACGAATTTCTTGATAGGTTATTCTTATCACATATTCCATCCGTCCCTTTTTTATAGTCCGGTATTCTATTTTGGGCTGTCCCTTAATAAGTGTCTATTTTGTAAAGTTAGTGGGTAAAAGTTAGTGCATTGTTTATTTTGTCCCTAAAAGTAGATTCCTTTTTAAAAAGTTAATGAGTAAAAATATAATAATGATGGATAAATAAGGAAAGTGGAGGAAAAAGTTGATGTGAAAAGTATAATGATGATGTCTTTTTAATAAGTTAAAATTACGAAATAAGACACTTAAAAAGGGACGGAGGGAGTTCATCAACTAAAAGTCCAAATAGCATAAACAACTTGTTTAAAGACCATAAGCCATAGACGGACTTTTTATGGGAAAGTTGCCATAAAATCAATACGCCAAAGAGTCTCTAGCCGGCACTCACCTCACGGCATTAAAACATGAGAATAAATTCTTTATACCACCGGTGTAAACATTTGTTTCCTCCAAATCAATTACATTAAACATAAGCGCACAACACTATAAAACCATCAACATTGAGCAAATTTTATCCCAATCAATCAGGCGTGCAACTGGTGCACCTTTTGTCGAGAGTGATTCATGTCCTAACAAAAGAACCCTCCTTACAGCACAGTGAAATTACAAAATTTCAATTTCCTCTCCTCGATCCACCACTAGTGACTTGTCGCCACCATCACTTCTACCCCACGTCCACCACTAGCTCAACATCCACCTTAGTCGTCTCCTCCCCTCCTCATTCGACCACCACACTCCCTCCCTCCCACTTGTTTCTCCGGCAACCACCAGGTCGTCATTCTTTCAAACGATTCGTGTATTAAAGCTACTCCATTGCATTGTCCAGATTACTAAAAAAAGGATTTTACAATTAACATCTGGAAAATAATGCGTCAAACTAGTAACAAGTCAGTAACCACGTCCAGAACTAAAATGTTCCAACTCAATCTGTGCGTCAATGTTGTATCTTTTTTGTATGTATACTTAAGCGAATGCCTAAACAAACTCATAACCAGAATAGGAAGTAGAAAATGATTGGGGTAGTCATTCATATCAATTTCATCGGCATTATCCCCACCAAAGAATATGCCTAAATGCCCCAATTTTTTGTACTCGGTGCCACGTCAAAACGCTGACATCACCGTTTGTCTTGCAGCATCACGCCTCATCTCTGCAGCTTTGCCACTGCCTCGGAAGTACATGTACACTTGCTGCATATCACCAACGGAATCTTAAGAAAGAGCAGAAGGGAACAAGAATTGCTAGGGAGAAGAGAGGAAATCGAACTTAAATTAGCAGACCTGGATAACCCAGATGCTCATCAGTGACTCAAGGGAGAACAATCCAAATCCAATGAAGTAGAAAATCTGCGAGTATAAGAGAACGAAAGTAATCAACACCAGAAACACGGAAAATCTAAAAGATCCTTCCCTTCATGGTTGGTTTTTACATTCTGGTCAATAAAATCTAGAAGAACAAGGGACGCTTGGAACAAGATAAACAGAGGCATACGGTTTACTAATTGGGCTTAAATAGAACAAGAATCCAAACTCTCATATCATTTACTATAGCTCAAATAGAACAAGACTTGAAATTTCCTTCAGTATATGAAGGTGCAGTGATGCTAAGCATGTGAAATAAGATCTTAAACTCACCCCAACCAGAGCATGATCACCCAGAACATCTATTGCTGGCAAGATTCCCCTGTCACAAAATCAGAAGGTATGCTCATCAGTTGCACAATGCAAAGTAAATTTACGTCGAATTCAACCACTACATTGCTCCAATTGATTTGCTTAACGGGAAAAGTGATGGAGACAACATCAGCTTCACCAACTATTAAACTGAAGCAATGAGATTCAACACAAAAAGGAAGAGCCAATCATGGCAGTTAAGTTCATGACAATAGGCTACGAATGGTTCATTCAATTACCCATTCCAGAGGTGCTATCCTGTCTAATCTTCAGATGTCCAGAATCTGTCCCTTAGATGCCCTCATTAGCCATCAATCTCCAATAAAAATTCATAGGCAACTATGCGATGAATGTAAGTGGCTAAAATCCACTTGGCTATGAGAGAGCTGCCATACTTCAGACCAAAATCATTTTGGGCGAAATTTTTTGGGAGAATTCAACCCACTTCTCTGAAAATAATCTACTTCGCTTCCCAATAGAGATAGCTGAAATAAATTTTTAAGAAGGTATGTCGTACAGATTTCTCAGAAAGAAAAGAAAGAAAGGTTAAAAAAAAACTCACGTGAGAGACTTTCCCTTGAAAATAATTGGAGGGGCAACGGCTGCAAAGACGCAGAAGGCAATGTGGATCTGCATCCATGAGAAAGAGGGACAATCATGAATTTCCAGAAAACTTTTCAGCAGAAAGAAAATTTACCAGAAGATGCAAAATCTTACCATGTAACACAAGAAAAACCACCCAAACTTCAAAGCACTATCAGTCCTGTAACAGGTTGAGAAGCAATTATACCAAATGTATTTCTGGGTAGTTAGTAGTTACCAATTCTCCAGGACAATAATTTATTGAAAACATATAGTGGTCCAAATATCAAATCAAAAGAAGATACACACTCTTCCCCAACTTCTGGATACACCCCACTGATTTGTAAAGCCACAAGAAGCCACCTTGACAATGGAATCTAACATGGTGTTGAATGAGTGTTGACTGGGCATGATTATTCCAAGTATTCTGGCTGATTTCCAGCATTTAGTTTTCCCTGTTTAGCACTAACCTTTCCAGGTTTATAGAGCAAAACCAAAAACCCTAAGTTCTTACCTGTATTTATCAATATGTTTGAATTAAGTACTTGTACCTTTATAGTGTTACTGTTTTCCAACATCAGTGCACCAGTGGTAAAGATAGTTGTTACCAAAAAAAATTAGTGGCAACAGTTAGAAAGAGGTACTTTTCTACTACCACCATCTCTAAATGCCCTTACAATAAGGTGCAAGCAAGAAGCAATCATTCTACAAATTTTATATTCAACCCAAAAGATCCATACACTATGAATCCACATTCTGAGCCCCATCCATTGAATGTAGATGGGCAGTAATTCATGGGCCTTACAAGTAGCACGGTTTATACATATGCAGTCTTTTCCTATAGGCCAATATTTTCGATGTGAAAAGCAAGGAGCACAGAAAAGTACCTCATAGCACGATAAAGAGGACGGTACCACAACACATAAGCCCCTGGAACCCCTGATATGAAGTAGATAATAGCAAGAAACCAAATTGTTGGACCTACAAGACGAAAGCCACTTAGACTCTTGTAGATACAGATTATTCATATGTTTGCATTCGATAAATTTTAAGACTAGAATATGCTAATATAAAATGTATTTCCATACCAACCTTCTCCTCTTATCCAGGCCAAGGTAACTGCAATGATATTCCACAAAAGGCACACTACTAGGCCTGCAAATGACATCAAGTTGAAAAAGCTCAACTAAATGTTCCTCGTTAGAACTATTCTGATAAAAAAGACTAACCAAGCAATGTAGTTGACAGAATAAACCTGAAAACAATTCCAAAATGTCATCCTAACTCCTAAACATTTGCACAGAAATTCATCTTGCCAAGTGCCAACAAAGATATCGATAAAAGAAAAGAATGTACCACGGTAATGCACCGATGTTCTAAAACTTTCTATTTCATATCAAGTTTCGGATGTCATTGGTTTATTTAACATTTCCTGGAAAATGGGTTATTTGAAATAATTTCCCATAAAACAGGAGTTACGCAGAGAAGGTATTTGAGGTAGATAACATGTCCCTCTCCCAAAAAACGAGATCTTAAACAAATTAGCAATGGGTAGAGAGGCTATCCAGGTTCATACAGTAACTGGGACAAGCTCCAAAACTCCCTGGGTGTGTGACCCCATTCTCGCACGTGAAAAGATAACTAAAGGACCCACAACAAAGGAATCACAAAGAAACAAGGTGCACAAAGGGATAATCAATCAACTGAGTCTTGGTCAAAGGACTATAAAACACTAGCTCTGGTACCATGAGTAAATCATCCAATTCAAAACAAATTGACAATAAGTAGAGTGTTCATCCAAGTCCATATAATAGTTTTGAAGTGATAATTAACCCATGTGGGACAAGCTCCAACTACCATCACAAGAAGAAAAAAAGGCAACCCAAAAAAAATACTAGAAACAATAGCTGCATTTTGACCTTGCAAATAGATCCTTAGGACAAGCAGCATATGATCTAGAAAGTGGTTTTCCCCCTAAATACATGCCATGCTGGTCATCTGTACTGAGGTAGAAACAATCTCAAGGAAATATTCTAAATTAGGTATTGCACACACCACAGACAAGGCCTTTGTTAGGTAATGCGAGAGAAACCTAAAGGCACTACAGGCGTGAATATATACTGTTTTCGGAGGACGAAGGTGTTAAATTAGAACTGACAGATCGAATACGAAAAGGAACACAAAAACAAGCGAGATTTAGAAGGAAACAATATATGCTTCCCTACAAGCAACTCATGCAGAGAGAATAAAAAAAGGCGCAGGTCAACGACCTAATTTTTTTGTACTACTGAGATTCCTAGAAGATCTGATAGAGGACCTTCCTTTCTTTTTCATCTTGTAGATTTCTCCAAATATCCCAACCCTCGATGACAAAACTTAACCCTATTTCACAACACCAATAATAAACAGTTTCTTCCCCAAAACCCCAACCCTCGACCACAAAACATAAACCTATTTCAATCATCCATAATAGCGAAAAGCTATTACTTCTATTTGAAGTCAGAGGATTTCCATAAAGCTTCTTCATACATCCATCCAAAAGGAACTGCGAAGCATATATATTCACTCAAGAATCTGCGCATTTTTAACTTCAACCTTTGGTAGTTGACATACCCAAAAATGTTGTGAATGCAACATACTGCAACCTCTGCAAATGGGCTGGGATTTCATTTGCAATATCGTGATGAATGATTGGAAGGAATGGTGGCCAATTCTTCTCTTCTATAACAATTCCAGCTGCATAACAAAAGGAGTAATTTAGGCTGTAGATTATATGAGACAAAGCAAATCAACTTGCATGATTCTCTCAAACATGTACTTAAAGAGAACAGAACCATACCTCGAGCTGCGGCATCCTCCTTCCTTTTTAATTCCTGCATAGCAAAATTAAATTTGATAATGAACAAAAGAATGAATTATAGCAGACAATGAACGAAAGGAAAATGTAATATGTCTGCCACATGGGCATGCTTGGTGTTCAAGCATCTAATTAGGTAGTGACTTGGGAGGATCTTCAGGCAATACACAGCAAAGACACTAAAAAGTACTAGGGAAACTCGCCATCAAAAAAAGATTCCTAGAGAAACAAAAATATTCACACAGTTGTCCGTGAAACCAAATGAAAAACCAAACACCCAAACATTTTTCTTTGCCAGACAACATGTATATAACAGGAGACACCTCTGCCACTGTATAGAGATGTTTCGCATGAACAGTACAAGGAAACTGAAAACTTATGTCGAGAGTCGGGACAACTAGATTGAAAGCATTGTTTATCAGATTCCTACTTTTAGTAAATCATATACAAAAGCTACAGTGTAAATCAGTTAAAAAAGGTACCTGCTCCCTCTTCTTTAATTCAGCCTCTTTAGCTTGGAGTTCCTTCTCCCTCGTTCTCAAATCCTAGATTCCAGCAGATATGATAATCAAATAAGTGAAGCCTGTTTATATGCAAACACAAAATCGTAAAATTCCTCTTCAAGCAAGTATCTTCAAAACTTCAATTACCTTTGCACTGTTGAGAGGTATATCAACTGTGGCACCACGATCATAGCCAGCAGGTTCGGGAGGAAGAGGTGAGAGCCTTGAGGTTGCAGCAGGATGCTGGTTATCCCCACAAGGATAAAGTTACGTGAACCACAAGAGAGTAATTTATTCTCTATAGAAAACCAGTTCCTAATACATGCTGATTATTTTAAATGCATGATGATGCTCAAGAACAAAACGATAAATTCTTATTGTAGAGACAACTGTGAAAATGAGAGCTGATGGGAAAAATTCATCAATCAAGAAGACCAAACAAGCAACAATAAGCACATAAGATACATTAGGATGTGTTTGGTTCAAAATTATGGCAGTAATTGATTTAGTGGGGTGACTTGTAACTGCAATGTCTAAGACCTATGTCATGTTTGAGGTGTAAACAGCATTATTGATTAGGAATTAGACATGTTTGAGCTGTAAACAGCATCAGTGACTAGGAATTTCATCACAAATCCAATATGTGAGTTTTCCATAGAGTAAAAAAGAAAATTAAGCTTGTCATAAAAGGAAATTTACATAGTCATCAGACAAAGGTACCATATAGGCATATACATGTCTTGCTATTAACGATTGATATGGAGAAAATAATAGGCAGGCCCACAAAGAGCAACACTATACCAGCTCATCTACCATCATCACCGCCAGTTAGTGACCTATCTCCACATCCAACGCCTCTGCATTGACCAGTACTCACTAATCCCACAACTGCTAGGACTGTTCATAGCAAACCATCACCATTAGCGCCACAACCACCTTTAAGAACCAAATAAGGAAATTATGTGTCCAACACTGCTTCTATCACAACTCATCACCACCATCTCCAACACTAAGGGAAGTTCATATTTGACACCAAGCTTAGTACAACCATCACACTTGACAGTTGGCAGACAACCAATAACAAAAGATTGTCAGTCATTGGGTTAAACAGGCAATAGACATAGGAACAACTGCCTAGATACTCATCTTCAACAACACAAGCTTTCACGTGAACCACTATTTAGAAAAGCCCATATATAGTTATTGACTCTTAATGCAATTCGGATTCACAATTACCCAATGGTTTTGTATTTATATGAATCTTGTGTTAACTCATTGTAGCAAAGAAAAAGAATATTTTTCCATTACATGTTGGAACAAACCAAACCGACCTAGAGTCAATGTCTGCAAACAAAAGCATTATTGTTACACAAGTAAAACGAAACAAGAAGAATGGAAGGACAAATCAGCTTACCGTCATATAAAATGCGCCTCCACCATAGTTTGATTGACCTGAACCTTTCCCTCCACCTGTTTGGCCCTAACAAACAACAGCAATGCAGTTATACATAAACGTGATGTTGAACAGAATCAAGGATTCCTCACCTCACATTAATAAGGCTAAGAACAAAATACTTGGTAGCATCTTAAACCTAACATTTAAAAATCAACTAAGAGATTAACCTTTTGGCTCCATACAGTCACTAGAGGGCAAATAATGTATGGGTATGGTGGTGCTTTTCAACAATTAGTTATTGCTATTTATCCCTGTGGACTGTGGAGCACGATAGTAATGTTACTATTGTACAGTGCACATCAAGCCATTGGTCTTGCAGTATGGCAACTCTAATATATTCTCCAATCGTTCTTCAACACGATGAAACAGCTTCAACGACCATGAAAGTAGCCTGCATTGGCTAAACTACATGTCTCCAGAGTTCTTGTGTTCTAAACCCTGTATTAGAAACTTTTAAATTTTCATCCTTCTTTTCCCTACAGTTCCTCAGCAGCCAAATCAGCACATTATAGACCCATGACATAAATTTATTGACCATTTGTTTTAACCGTTTGCATTTACCATACCTGACACATTACCACCATTAGTAGGATAGCCCCCACACCATATTATTAAATGGACAAAAGACTCTACACAATGTACCATGACTTGAATATATGCAAAAAGAATCCAATAATTTTGAAGGTACTACAAAAGGGATTTCAATTCAAGACCAAAACCAAATCTGCTACACAGATCTCGCAGTTCTGACATCAAATCACAAAATCAAATCTTCCGAACATAAATCCAATTATTGCACTGCGCGAATTTCTTACATTGTCTGAAAACCAATATTAATCACAAGATCCTGCTCTCAGTAAATCACAACAATGTACGTGCATCTGTGTGTTTGGAAACTTACTGCGAACGGATTCACTTCCTCTTCGTCAAAAGGGTTGGAATCGTAACGGCCGGCCATGGAACGGGGACGGAACCGGGAATGTGGCCGGAGATCTGGAGATTTTCAGAATGCGAATGAATCTCGAAGAGATGCAATTAGGGTTTGCGATTTGTTCGCTCCAGTGGGTCGAAAGGAAGGAAGGGAGTCGTGTTCTGAGGGAAATTATACCGCGTTTGGCTTCCGTTGAAAAAAATGGAAACAGCGCAGGAAATTCAAGGAATGGGGAAACTGAAACTTTATTCGCGGGGGAAAACTTCACCTTGGTTGAGTCAATCCCCGGTGTGTCGGTGGGAGATTCGGTTGAATGGGCTTTTTCTTTTCTTTTTTTGGGGGCTGATTTTGATTTTTTTTTTATCGTCACTTCCCTGCAAGTATATTTGTTGTGTTATTAACGTTACTCTTCTATAATTGTATTTTTGCACAAAAAATACACTTATATGAGGCTGGCGCTAATAAAAAATAGAGTGACAAAATCATTTTCCTTTTTTTTTCTTCTTTCAAATGGCGGTTGAATAAATTTTTTTTTTTGTTTTGAATTTGTTAATCCAAAAAGGACTTGGATTTGAAAATGGGAAATTCTGTAGATACTCCAAAAAGGACTTGGAGTAAATAAATTAAGAAAATGATGCAAAAAGAACAAGTTTAATAATAAACGTTCTACGATTATTACATACTTTATATATTTTTCATATTTTAGTATACCTTTTAAATCTTAACAACGGACCAGTTGTCTATTAGCAGTCTTTTAGTGTTTTTTTTTTTTTTGTAAATAAAATGTTTTTATTTATGTATTCATATTGTATTACTGCTGTCGTTTTCTTGTAGAGTCTTGGCTTCCTTCGAAATACACAAATGGTCATACCGAGTAAAAAAGGCAAAACAACCGAGTAATAAAATAAACTCCTCAAAGATGGAGTACATAAGTACCAGTTACATTTTCTGCACCAGACCTGGCCTAAGCATAGGCCTATGAAGCGATCGCCTAAGGCTTTCAATTCTGGGGACTCAATAATTGGGTCTTCAAATGGTAAAATATATTAAATATTATTATGTTAAGCTAATGTAACATGGCGGTAAGAGATGCGTGTTTCGAGCATGGGATTGCAAGTTCGATTTGTGGCTCCTTCAATTTTTAACGCCACAATTTTGCAACCCTTAAAAAAAAAGTTTTGAAATAATGCTTTCAAGATAAGGCTTGAGGTACTCTCTCCGTTCCGATTTGTTTGTCTTATTGTCGAAAACCGTGTCTTTCAAAAATATACTTATATCTTACATTTTATAATATTTTTTTTATTTTTAAGATTTTGTATAATAAAACTAATTGAGATCTATCAAACAAGATCCATATTGCATATTAAAAACATTACGAATTGAAAGTTATAGCCAATTCTTTGAGAGGTCAAACGCTCTCAAAAAGTCAAAAAGGGGACAAACAAACCGGGACGGAGGAAGTATTAAAGAGGTGTTACAATCACTTTGCCACCAAACTACAAGACTGGCTTGTTTGCGATATCGAACAACTAATTAATATACTAAAAAATGAGAGGTCTCATTTTCAAACCCCACCTAAGGCTTCAAAAATCTCAACATCGGACCTGTACGATAAAGACTTCTTTAATTACTCGTATTTTAGGTCATTGGGCTTCACATGAGGCTTCGAAAGCGGATAATTATAATCCAACCATCCAATGGATGCGCCATCAGGTTTTGTTTTGAGCTTGTGCCATGTGAAAATGAGTTTCATTTATTCATATCTTGGATCTTTAGATATGGAGTAACTTTTGTTCTGGCCCTCCTAAATATCTTTTCTTTTTGGGCGTAAAATATGCCTTCAAATAAGGCAGAAGGGTTGGGGCTTTAAAAAATATTGAGGCCTTCTGATAAGCTTGATTAGCAAGGGGCCTAAAAGCAAAGGCTTTTATGCATGAGCCCGCAGCTCACACCAGAGATGCTACATACATTACCTCATTTCACTATATAATTTATTACATTTTTTTATGGAGCCCACTCCAGGTCCCACAAAATATAGAAAAATGTCCATAAAATTTAGAATAATATTTTATGGCGCCCTGTAAAAAATCAACTCTAATGGATATCGGTAAATATTATTTATGAATACATAGAGGCGAAACTACGCAATTGAACAGTTTCGTCCCTACGAATCCAGAAAAAATACTTACCGATATCCGTTAGAGCTGATTTTTTACAGGTTCTTATAAAATATTATTTCAAATTTTATGAATATTTTCTGTATTTTTGTGGCACCCAGAGTGGACTCCATAAAAGATGTAGTGGATTATGTAGTGGCATGAGGTAGTGTATGTAGCATTTCTGCTCAACTTACTCATCTACGTGGATTATTGATACTATGAGATTGGTGCGCTGGCTACTCCATTTGTGTATTTTCGCCAAGGGGCATGAAACTGTTCACTCCTTTTTCTGTAGGAAATAATCCTTGTGGTGTTTTTGGATCCTTCTTTGCCAAAAAATTTCATTCATGTTCCTTGAAATGAAAACTTGGAGCTAAATTGCTAATGCTTGGCGTTCAAAAGCAGGCCCGGCCCTGACAATTTTGAGGCCCTAAGCAGGATTAAAAAATGGGGCCTCTCATTTTTGCTATATATATTAGCTGTTCAATTTGAGAAATAAAATTGCCCCATGGCTCAGTGGCTTAGCCGTGGGAAGATGTTTCTCAACCCTTAGGACGCGAGTTCAAGTATTGTTAGTAGCAGATTTACAGCAGTTTTTTGTACAACTTTCACCAAAAAAATCAAAAGTGCAAGAATTGAACTCATGACCTTGTGGTTAAAGAATAAGGAACTTGCCACTGTGCTACCTTTGCCAATTTGTAAAATATCTCACATATATAATATATTCTAAGTTTTCGGGGCCCTATAATTGGGCCAAAACGGGGAGGCCCAACCAAGGTGGCTGCCTGGTGGGCCTCCCCTCAGGGCCGGCCCTGTTCAAAAGAACGAGAGCCACTTGCTTGGCAATTTACCAGTTTCACGATCCTAAAACTATTGGGCTTTACCAATTGAAGAACATCAATCAATTTGGGCTACGATAGGAAAAAACAAGAAGCTCTGCCTTGATTGCGTATCCAATGGTCTCCCTTAAGGGTCAGTTTAATTAACGAGATAATAGTAGAAAGTGTAAGAAAGAGAAAAATATATACTTTTTTGGGGTTCAATTAGCAAAATTATCCTAGAATAAAAACAATTACTCTGACTTTCTTATTATTTTCTTGCAAAACTTTCATCTTAATCAAACAGATGCGAGAGAAAAAAAATACATTTTTTTTTACTTCAATTTCTCTCATTTTCTCTCATTCCATTATATTTTTCTCGTTAATCAAATACAAAGTAAACCCTTCGGTATGTACTAATAGTTAACTAGTACTATTTAATTTTAGTAAATGTACTTGAAACTCCAAAGAAATTCAGTTTGATTTTATTATGAATATAAACCTTTGTGCCACAATAATATCAACGGCATTCATGATAGTTTTCGAAATGATGATAGATAATACTAAGTCCTACTAGTTTGGCTCACCGCTCACCTTTTAAGCTGTTAATGGGGACACCACACCTGTGGTCCTGGGCGTTGTGGAATTTTGTATTTATCTTTCAGAACACTGACTTTTTACCAAATTATACTGTGGACCTCAGGGTTGGATTTGTTTGTGAGAGGAATCCCAATTAGACTGTGGACCTCGGGTGATTTCTCATGGTAATTTATCAGAAAGTCTACACACACATACAATCTGTGCACAGATTGTGCACAGATTTCGTTGTGGGACCCATCACGTGTCCCACACAAATCATTCGAGCCGTTCATCAAATGTAAAACATTTTTTCAAGGGTCCCCATAAAAAATAAGCTCAATCTGATACCTATAGGTGCTCGATCCAATCATATAACTTTTCATTATCCGGAAATCTGAATGAAAAGTTAGATGGTTGGATGAAACACCTATAGGTATTGGATTGAGCTTATTTTTTACGGGGACCCTTGAAAAAATGTTTTACATTTAATGAACGGCTCGGATGATTTGTGTGGAATCCGTGGTGAGCCCCACAACAAAATCTGTGCATGATCTGTGCACAGATGTCTGTGTGTGTAGCAGCTTTCGCAATTTATAGGGCTTTTTTATTTTAATTTTTTTTTATAAAAAAAATAAAACTTTCCATGGCTTCATGTGGATATTCTTAGGTTATGCTTTTCAATTATCGATATTTTTCGTAAATTCATGGGGAGTAGCAAAGATATTTTTTCTAATAAAATGACTTAATTTCCGTAGCTTCCATTTGTCGTATTTTTTTCCTTCTCTTTACACTTTAAGTCTTGAAAGAAGTAGGTACATCGTCGTCGCATTTTCTTATTCCTAATAATTATTTTCAAAGGGAATGGCAAATTAGTCAACTCATCAATTTTCGATCGGTACTTTTGACAAAGCCAACTTTTTAGAGACAACAAAAAAGAGGCAACAAATGAGGATGGAGGAAATGTCTAACAACCTCTTGCCTCTAGTTTTTGGGTCTATTCTGTTAAATAAAGGAAAAGAATTTTACACAACTATACATTTAGAAAAAGAATCCACAAACACAATAATTTATATACAATATTGTATATAATGTGTCAATGTAGCACTACTTTATTGTGAATTACTATAAGACTACCCAATGTCTAGTAATATCACATTAGAATGTGATGCAATTTTTTGGTTTTGGTGGCATTGCTGGTAGAGTAGCTCAGCCAAAAGTACCAATCACACTTGTCACCAAAATTAACAAGCTTATTATTATATTTAAATTGGAAAATATAGATATAATTGATTCAGTATTGTTATACTTTAGTCACATGAGCGCAATCGTCAAAGCGTCTTTCAAAAACATATTGAATTGTATTAAATTTGTGAGGACACAAATTAAGAAGACGATCAGAAAACAAAAATTGAGAGAGAGAGAGCGCCCACCCGGCCCCCTCCCCCAACAATTCTAACCTCTCCTCCATCCCCTTTCCCCTCCTCTCTTACTCTTATGGGTGTGAGATGGTTGAAAATCTTCTCCTACGAACAAAAATTATCCCATTCTCCCTTGTGATCAAATTTATGGTTTTGACTGTCAGATCCGATCAGCCTTAACGACGGGTTTTCAAGCTTTCCAACGGCAAACCGCGACGAAAACGAGCTCTAACTCACTGCAGTGCATATCATGGTTTCTGCAAGCACCCCCACGAGCAAATTGGCAAGTTTCATCACCAGAACAGATGCTTTTGACTTTTTTCTTTTTTATATATTTAAATTTTGTTTTTTATATATGTTTTTTGTTTTTTGTTCTTTGTTAGATGAGTTAAGTATTTCCCGTTAAAAAAGAGAGGAGATATTCATACAGTATTTTGTTTTATGTTCCTTGAGAAGAAAAAAGTAGGTGACCCTCCATTCCCCAAGGGAAGAGAACCAAGGGTGTTGGGGGGTGCAACTCGAAAGCAACCGGGCCCGACACCAATTGTAAAGATTTGCCGCCAACGGTGCTGCACTCCCATTTTTTACTCACACAATCCTCGATAGGGTCCCCCCACAAAATCCCCCAATCCACATAGTAGTACTACGCAGGTACGCCCTCCTGTATTGTGAATAGCCCCATGTCTGATCAACCAACTACACACCCCACAATTCACACTTTCACTCAACCACCTCCCTCCCTCCCACCCCCTCCTTTCACTCCTAAAAATTGCAGTCAAAATCCAGAGAGCAATAAACTCTCTCCCCAAATAGCCAATGCCATTTCACTGATCCACCCACTCACCTCACTCACTCACTCACTCTCTTGATTTTTCTTGCATAAACCCCAAATGGGTTGCTGTCTAAGCACCACCACCCCCACCACTACCAAACCCAAATCCCACAAACCAAACCCAGATTCAACTAAGCCCAACCCCTACGCCGGAGCTCCTCCTTCTCCTCCTCCACCGCAACTTGTCGAAGAAGAAACAGTGAAAGAAGTCCTCTCCGAAACCCCCTTCCCCAAACCACCCACTCCAAAGCCAAGCCCCACCTACAAGAACCATCTGCACCCAGTAGTACCCGAGCAGCCAAAGATCCAACCAACGGCTGCGATTAGGCTGAACAACAGCAGGTACGACAATCATCACCATCAGCCCCCAAATCACCTGCACCCAGTAGCGGAGCAGCCGAGGATCCACCAACCGACGGCCGCGATTAAACCGAACGGCAGCAGCAGCAGCAGCAGCTATCATCAGCCCCCCGATCATCTGCACCCAGTGGCCGAGCAGCCGAGGATCCAGCCGACGCCAGCGGTTAAGCCGCCGGACGAGATCGTTTCCGAGGTGTCCGACCTTTCGGAGCTGTACAGCTTCAGCGAGAGCTTGTCGACGGTGACGGAGAACTTTATTGAGAACGAGGGCGAAGTGACTCAGCGCGTTCGCCACAGGTCTCCGGTGAAGAATGCCCGCCGTAAGAGACCGGCGGTGGCGGGCGGAGGCAGGACTCCGGCTAGGCGCTCGGAGCCTTCGCCGGCGAAGAGGGGACAGATGAGTCAGGGCCGGAATGTGACGCCTGCGCGGCGGAATGCGGGGCCGTCGAATGTGCTACGGCGGGATGCCGGCGAGGGTTCCGGCAGGAGGTCGAGGTCACCGGCGACGCGCGGGGAGGGAGGATTGCGGAGGCCGGTGAGATCGGCCGGGGGTCAGGATCGACGGTCGAGGACGCCGGCGGGGAGGAGGGACGGGGGAGAAGGCGGCGCGGCGGTGCCGGAGACGGCGGCGGAGAAGTCGCTCGACGACCCCAACGTGTCTCTCGAGTGCTTTATCTTTCTCTGACGGTGGAAATTTTTGCTGGCGGTGAGGGGTATATGCGTCTTTATGTTGGTCCGTACTTTTTGTTTAGGAAGTTTCCTCGTGATATCCGTGAACGGCGAACGCGTGGTGTTAACAGTGAACTTACACGGTTACAGGGCCATTGTTGTAAATAAAATCGCGGTAGTTTAATTTTAGAGGCCATCTAATGATTTCGGATACAGTTGTGTTTAAAAATAGTTTGAACTTGATTATTTCTCTTGTGGGCTGGGTTTACGGAAATGCTCTCTTGACGTGTCTCTCGGCCACTCTCCAGATATCCCTCTCTCACAAGCAGTAGGCTTTTTTTACACATGCTTTTTTTACACATGCTTCATTGTTTGTGAGAGTAATATCTAGGGAGTGGCTAAGAGGTGTGTTTGTAACGTAATTGGTGTGTTTATGTGAAGGAAACTTTTTTCTCTACCTATTCTTTTTGGAAAATTTGTAAAAATGGTTTTTCTAGTTTTATCCGAGTCTTATTTTCGTCCTTTCAGTATCAATTGTAATTCTTTTGACCTTCAAGTTTGATTTTCGTACAAAGTTGGTTCAATTCATAACGTTTGTTAGTCAAATTAGACAGAAAAATCAGCTTGAGGGCAGTTTCAATGTTGTAGTTCTTACCAAATATGCCCTCAATCTGATTTTTTCTGTCCAGTTTGGCTGACATAAATTATTAATTGGACCAATTTGGTACGAAAACCAAACTTGAAAATCAAAAGGGTTATTATAATTGATACTTGAATAACGAAAATGAAATTCTTGTGAAACTAAGAACACCATTTATATAAATTTTCTTTTCTTTTTTCTTTATTTCCGGCTCTGTTTTTTGTTTTCCAAAAGCTGTTTGGTGTTTTGTTAGTCAAAAGATTTGTTTTGACATTATACATCTTTGTTGGGATGTGTGGTTAATGGCTACTGATATCTATGTAATGTTCCCACTTTTTTGTGTGGTAATAATGTAATGTTCCCACTTTGGGGTGAAGCGTGTGGGTTAATCGAGAGAAGTTCAGGTAATTTTTGTGGGACCCTGTGAGCTCCAATGGATAATTGCTCACTTTTGCTCTTACGAATTCAGAAAACATATCTATCGGTATTCGTCGGATTTAATTATTAACAGGATCTCCTAAAAAATTGTTTTAAAATTTATTGGTATTATTCAGTATTTTTTGGAGCTCGGGGTGGTTTCCACTAGCCGTGTGGTAAAAGTGTGTGATGAATGTATCACAATTGTTTTTCCTCCACAGACTATGGTGTAAACACAAGGAAGTCGCATGGCGTGAACTAGGTTTTCAATTTTTTTAAAATTTGGTTGGCAAATAGTGATGTTTGTTTTGGTTTGAGAGAGAGAGAGATTCGTTACCATTTACCAAGGGGCCAGGGCTATAGTGAATTGCCACCCAACGAGTCACGGTAGCATAGAAGGATTTGTCGAGGAGGAAGGCGAGGCTATTGGAAGAAGAGTTTGATCCATTTGGCTCGGCAATTCCCCCAAATCGGAATAGAGGCGAGGCAGTTAGAGATGCTCTAACTAGATTATATATCTTCCAATTAAGGTATTTTAGAGGCTGTTGGAGGTTATATATCTTTCAATTAAGGTATGGTTATATATCTTCAAATTAAGGTAATTTTAGCTTCCATTTTGAATACTCTCACTCCCATAAATTTACAATGAGATGTTTTCGAGAGACATTATGCTCATGCATTACATACTTTTAGTTAGTTCATAACCAACACTCCCATCAATATGTAGAAAATCTTTATTTCTTTTTTCGCTAGATCTCCATTAAAAAAGAGAACAAATAATAGAGAGACGCATACTAAACCGAAAATTTGAATGGAAATCTCAATCGGATGGCAAGACATTTTGAAACTTACGGAGCAGGCACGAAGCGAGGCAGGGTGGAAGGGTTCATGGACGAGTTACAGAGCAGGCACGAAGTGAGGGTTGATAGGTTCATGGACGAATCATATTTTGTTCTATACTAACATAAATGAACGAATATGATTTTTATCTTAATACTTCCATAATAAAATATTTATACATTAAGGAATAGATGTCCGATCGAAATGATTTTTTCCACATATTCTTGGATGCAACACGATGAATGAATCTCCTTTGTTGGTCCAGTCTAGTGTGGTGACAAAAAAATTGGAATGTGGTGAGATAAGAAGATAAAGAGAATGGAGGGAATCATAACCTGCCCATGGCCACCCACCTTTTACCCTTTTAATTTGTACATTTACCATAAACCCATGTTATGCTTCAGATCTCATCTCGACATCTTGTAGCATCCGAACTGTTCATTGTCAAGATGAAATTTGAATCATTAAGCCGAACAGACGGCTCAAATGGTGGTGGTGCATAGCATGGGCTCCCGATAAGTTAATGTTAGCCACAACTCTGACCGGGACAGGCAAATTATTTTCGAAACCTAAAAGAGACAGGAGCAATCATGGTTTCTTTTTGCCTTGAGTTTTCATCAGCAAACATAAGGGTGTCTCGTCGTTTTCAAGCATAAGGCTGTCTCTGGTTAGTTCAAAACTTCAAATGCATAAAACAAAATCCCAAGCATCATAGCATTACGAATGAGGTTGTCCCGTCGTTTTCAAAAATATTAGACGTCCTTTTGGAACAGTTGTATAAAGAAAATTTTATTCATTAACCTCTTAATATTGTTTTTTTATTTTTTTATCCGCCAAAACGCCCCTCAGGCACCTCTCTTAATATAGTTATATCTTGGGTTAGCGAATAGGAAAAAAAAAAAAAAAACTTTAATGTGGACCCAGAAAAGAGCACTTTAATTCCATGGAGGAGCAACACTCTTTTTTAACTACCGGTAAGTCTAGACGTGTGCTGAAAAAACGTCTGAGAACAAATTAACATCCTCCTAAAAGTACCCCAGCAGGGAAAGATCACCAGTGCATCCCTAATCACTAGTTCAACTGAAATTCTTCATGCTATGAAGGAAACGAAAAAGTGGGTGCATTTGCGAGCATAGTTTTTTTTTTTTTTAAGAACAGGAATTTCATTGCACAACGTAAAATCCCGCTGAGAAGAGCACACATAGTGCAATGCAAACGCCCTACACAGCGGGAGGAAGGGATCACTATAATCGGCGATAGTTGAAAGACCTGATAATATAGGAGAGAAATGAAGCAAAGCGTTACGTTGATGCACATGGCAGAGACAAATGCTCGACTTCTAGTACTCAATGGGTTTAATATGTACATAAAATAAGGAGAACGCGTATGAAACTTAACCTTCGGCTCCTTCTGAGGTCAATACAGGTACTTATACGAGCTTCACAAAGGGCGGGTGTTATTCAGTCAACAGCCAAGTACAGTTAAACGTGTCCTCCCCACTCTCGATGACGGACCTTGCCCCAAAGACATGCTCAAAAGACCACCAAAAAAGAGTGACCGAGACCACAACGCTGTAAAGGAGGGGCAACTGACTTATCTCCGGAAGAAAAGTTGCAAAAAACAACCCGTTGTTGCTATGCCTTGTCACCTCGTACTACCAGAGCAACAATTTATCTCGTGTCGTGCTACTGGTTCTATCAGTATAGTTAACATTTGTAGCAATGGTTCTGCTTCACTTTAGCGACTTTTCCTCAGGCCATGAGGCGGAAAGTCAGCTGTTTCCCCTCTACACAATAGCGTTTCTGAAATGGTGGACTTTTGAGTGAATGTCAGCGAGCAGGCCCACCATCCCCGTGCCAAGCTATTAACAATCACCCAGCGTTTTTGTAGCCATCTTTTTTTATTTTTTCCTAGTCACTGAGCTTGCTAGCTTGTGACCGAGCTTGAGGTCGGTTTGGAAAGAGTGTTCTGTTGATGCATCGGACGTAAGATGCCCTCCGAAGGACACGGTGCAGGTGCAGGAGCGGGATGTGCAATGAAGGTTGGAGTGTTTTCTCCGGGCATCAACACAGACACCCCTCTGGCATAAGTGGTTATCTGCAAATTGAGCGAGTAAATAAATTCACAAGCATCTTAAGAAATGAATCGGAGGCCTAGTACGATGACTTCTGGGAAACCATTTGAAATTACTTCAAGGAAGACCAGAAGCAAGCCGTATGTGTTTATTAACATTAGCACAAAGCAGACAAAGTTACATGGCATCATGATCAGGAAATATCGACAAACGAATTGAAAAAAACCCAAGTGACTTGAGGTTAGGAATGTCAATGTTTTTGGTCAAATCGGCAAGTATAGCATACAAATTACATGAGATTTTCGTTACACTAACATTCCAGTGTGACATATAGTCCAACACCACCTCCCATATACCAAGCCCAACAAATCAACCACCACAAATACAAGTCCAGAGCGAGTAAGAGAGAAGAAGCTTCCGTGGAGAGGAGAGGAACCCATAGACGTCCTAAGGAGTTACATGGGCTCTGGCCAGCTAAACAAACCTACAAGGTTAAAGGTTTTTCGATTTCAAAACAACGATTATACCTTTTTATGCATAATTTAGAACGTTCGTTTAATGACTTGTCGAGCGGTCTTGACAAAATTTCCGCAAAAAATCGAACAAACAAGAAAAGTTCAGAGTCCAAAATAGGGAAACCTGGAAAGCAAACAATTTCATATTTATCCAACTGAGCTGTGTTTTTTAGACTAAATTAGCACATGAGGTAGGAATAATTGGTGCCCACTTGACTGTTACAGATCTCTTTATCACAAGGCACATGGGGTGTGCTTATCTTAAATGTGCTAAAAGTTCAATAAAAAGTTTGGTACAAATTATGATTTTTGTGCTATGCAGCTTATAGACAAGAACACATGCTGTGATACAACATGGGACACATTAAGCCCAAAAAAACAAAGGGAAAAAAGAAAAAAAAAAAGCTGACACACCCCTAATACTAATATCCCTTCTACTAATGTTACAGCCTTACAGGTTGTACACCTACATAAATAACATTATCGGAAACTTCTTTACGACATATTTCGAATCATATGCGTGCACATCAATAGCTAAATATAAAGAAAATTCAGTCAGAAAATGTTCTCGAACGATACTGAAGCAGGTGGATCTATGAAAATTATACTCTTTCCCTTTCTTTTCTTTTTTTTTAACTTTTAGTAATGCAGTATTCCGTAATGGAGTCTCTTTATAAAATCCAAACTTGTTAGTAAAATTCTCGGTGGATATGATTAATTGGACTAATAATGAATTTCACTCAGCAGGCTCAAATGTTGAAAAATCAAATTATTACAAACCGACATTTTCCTTCGAAATGAAATGGCCACAGGACCTCCGAACCAAAGGAAAGGACCACCGGAAACTATTCTCACTTCACTGGATGAAAAACTCCACCGGGACTGGCAATCTTGTTCCTCATACGCTGCTAGGCTCGGGCTGATTCCACCATTGAGGTTAGTTATATATCTACTCTCTTTTCTTTTCTTTTCTTTTTTTTAGAATTGTTCTAGTATGCTAGCAACTGGATGAATTTAAACTTGACGGATGAATAAACCAAATAAATAAAATTTGTTCCTAAGAAAATTTTCAGCAAAATGAATTTCAATGCACCTCAGAATGGAAATGTACATCTGAGAGATGTCCCCTTGCCTTGTCTTAATCAGTAAAGGAGGGATTTTTCAATTTTCCTTTTCTAGTTGTCCATAAAGATGATTCTTTTTTTTTCCAAAATTGTCATTGAAATACAGCAGAGCTAACTGAAAAAGGAGAAAAATCATTAAAAGTGGGAAATGTCAAAAAAGAGGAAAAGTAGATAAATAATGAAAGTAGTATGAGCACCAATAATTAGCATAATTGTACAAGCAAGAAGCACCAGTCAAATTGCAAGGATTATCCATAATTACACCCACAAGTACAGTAAATAAGGCCTTTCTCTCCTATCTTTTACATCTATAACTTATTATTAAAAGTTAAGTTATTTTCACCAAACTAAAACCTTTTTCACCTCCATTCTGCCTGCCTTTGGCCTCACCCTTTTCCTCGAACGCTACACAATTTTAAGTTATATTTCTAGTTTAGTGGAAACAACTCGACTATAAAATGCTACAAAATGCTATAAGAAGTAGTCCACAATTTTTAGCTTAGCGGAAACGCGCTCTAATTGTGGCAATAAAGTTAGTTTCTCTACTCATTACAGTTCACAAAACATAGACAACAGAAAAACAGAAACTTGGTAGTAATTACCCAAAAGATTTCCCATAAAATGAAAGCCGTAGTATCTCAAAACCTCTAGAAATATACATAAACGTACACAGAAATAGACGTATATGTGTATGTATATACATGCTGTATATATGTAGAGAGAGGGAGGGAGGGAGGGAGAGTACTTTGGGGGATGGGTAATTGAGCTTCCCGCCAGCAGTCATCTGAGCCTCAAGATCCCCGAGATTCCGGCCGCCGGAGCCGGCGGATCTCGGCCGGAGAAACCTCTCGAAGATGGCCATAACGACGAACATGGCAATGAGGATGGCAGTGGCCACGAACCCAAACGACACCGCATCCACGGATTTCTCAAAATGACCCAGACTCTCATCTCTGTCTACGCTGCTCACCGGAGCCACGTCCGGCGCCACTGATTTCCACCTACTCTCTACACCCATTTTTGCCTTCCAAGTTTAGCAGAATTTCTTGCACAAACTCTCTCTCATTACAAATCAAACAGGAGAGAGAGAGAGGTGGAGAGAGAGAGAGAGAGAGAGACCCAGTTGTCTTTTTGTTTTATAGGAGCATATAACTGGCTCTTTCCTTCATGGCATGGTAGGGATGTAGCTCTGAGGGAGAGAGGACTTTGAGAGAGAGAGAGAGAGAGAGAGTGGTGGAATCGAGATGATGCTAATTTCAAGGCTTTTTGGGGGTAGTGGTTCCGTGTAAAGTTATAGTGGTCTTCACTCTTCACGGAGAAAGATGGGAGAGAGGACAAAGAGAGAGGTTAAAAACAAAAGAGGATTCTTTGGTGTGATGCATTCCTAGGCTTAATTTGCTCGCTCAATTAATTCGTTTTGTCGTTTGCGATACGCTTGTGGTCTTTGATTTTTAGCACATTTTGTTTTAAAGAAAATACAAAAGTCTTGACCAATTAAGGTACCTCTCATCGGAAGCACATCTTGCGTTAAATAAAACCATCGGAGATTTACAATGATTTCATCCAAATACTGAGATATGGAGTTACAACCAAGCAAACTCTATACAATCGACAATAAAATTTGGCAAAAGTGGAGTTAGAAATCAAGTCTCCTCAGGGTGGTGCCGAAACCACATTAGAGCTAACAACAAACGTTAATGGAAATTCCACCCGAACTGCTATTCATATAAGTCAATCGTCGAACGTTCCTGTTAGAAGGGCACATAACGCCGACGAACAAGTCCTCACTGTCATGAGGAACTGGACGCCACTTCATTCTAGCCTCCTTTGTCACGGCGAGCTTTGGACACGAAAGGACAAATCGCCTACGGATTCTTGCGACCATGACGAGACTAGATACCATTTGAGGACCAACAGACACTCTAACAACAACAAATTATTAATTTCGCTGCTCATCATCAGATCTGAGGAAACCAGACCGGGAGACACCGCTGGCATGGAAAAAACCAACCGGAGAAACAAAAGAAAACAACTAAAAAGCAAACCGGTTGATGTAATGTCTGAATGTATATGTTTTGAGACAAATGAGTTTAATGGATTCCGATTCAGTGTAATCTTTTTATGTTCTAAGAAAAATATGTTTCAAAATCATGTCAAACGGTATATGACCAACCGTTTTTTTCCAGCAGTTGATGTTCTCGATAAATTCTAGAATGAATAAGATTTGGATAATCAAAGTGAGCCGAGAAGTGCCCGCAAATAGGAAAAGAGGAGAGTTCAGTCCATTTTCATGGATGAGAGAGGAGATCATCCCTTGTGATTTCATGGAGTCTTTATCGTGATTTCATGGAGTCTTTATCATGGTAATCTAATACTATAAGATACTTATATGCATAATAATCACATGGATTATCTTAGTCATATGTTAGAAGAAAATTAAATTACTATCCAATCCGCTACCGAGAGCATCAGCCACAAGTAAGAGGAGATAAAGTTTTTTGACTTCTAATTTTTCACTTTTTGAATTTTGTTTAGACCCCGTACTAGAAACCTTCTAAAGAAATAAATATTTATTTGTAATTTTTAAGTTAAAAAATAATGGACTTAAGGAAATAATTTTTAAATTTTTTCTTCATCGTTTAAAAGATCTCATCAAGATTTATCAAATAAGATATATATTGCATATTTTTAAATTTCAGTAAACCTATTATTTTTTATCTTGAAAATTACAAATAAGTACTTATATACGGAATATATTAAGCAACAAAACAATCTGCAAATATCTTCCAAGTACTCTATGGATTCTATTTTTTTTTGGTCAAACGTAAATTTAAGTACTTTATTGATTCATACTCCAATACATTCTTGCCATAATTCATTTTTAAGGAAAAATTGACGCTCCCAAATATCCCAGCCTTATAATTTTAATTGATAAACTCTAAACCCGACAATACATACGAATGGCTTGTTCACTTCACTACTCTACTCAAAAAATATTTCTCAATTCAATTATTACTCTCAATATATATCATTACTCCATATCTCTCTAATCATTATTCTAAATTTTCTTTTCACTCATTATCCAAAAACAAAATTCAAATCACAAACAAAATTCAAAGCAGAAGTGACGAACCAAACCGAGTTCGGATTAGCTGGTCTCCATCCCTACCAAGTACCAACTCGAGGGACTCTCGAACCTGAGACCCTTGAGTTCAGAGCTGGCCCTGACTTTTGAAAGTCTACAACAATCGTAACACAAGTTTTAGCTTAGAGTTAACTATGCAGATCAAGCTCAGGAACAACAGGGTTATGGCTAGACAAGGAGATCAGTGACGAGTTGGGTGGTTTGTTTGGATTGTTACCTGGTCTTGCGGGCACCAGATAATCTTATTACCAGCGTGGGGACCACTTGATGAGCAAAGGTTTCAGAAGAGTACAGAACTTTGTGTCGGCTTTTGCAGAGACCACTGCGAATCACGAGATTCTCTCCATCTCAAGTCGCCCTCACAACGTCCCGCGAGATCGGGACCGTTCGTTTTTTTTCCCCGAACCGATGGGACGGACGGGACGGACCGCATTCCTCCATTTGTTACGCATGTGGTGGTTTGTACGTCATGACGTCATGGCACGTGCGGCAGCGTGTGCGTGTTGCATACGAAAATTTAAAATTTCTTTAATACTGTAAATTTGTTCAGAGGTCGTACGAAGCGTGCTGAAGTCATCAGTAAAGATTGATCAATTTTAGGGGGTGTTCGGATAAATAAGCCACTTTGGCTTATTTTTTGTCCTTATTCAAAATTTTTTCGCATCACTTGGATTATTGTCAATTTTTTGGGGATTATTGCATCCTCACGACGAGAGGAATCTAAAAAGTAAAATTTTTTGACCGAAATCCAATTTTTTTTGAATAAAGACGAAACAAGTGGCTTATTGGCTTATTTTTGTTTTTTTGTGGGTTTGTTTGGCTCAATTTTGGCGGGAAAGCCAGTGGATTATTTAGACGAACAGGCCCTTACTTTGCTGTAAGAAATTCCGTTTGACCGAATTTTTTTTTTACTTTACTGTACGAGATATTTTTGGCAGTGAATAAATTTTGAATTTTTTTTTTATAGTAGTAATCACGTTGTTAACTGTTTTTGGTAATGAATAGGGGAGTGTTTCTTATAGTGAAAAATTTATAAATTTTTATTTGTAGTTGAAAAGTTATTAGGTGTTTCTAATAGTAAATAAGTTGTTGAGACATGTCAAGTTGCTTCCGGTAGTGAATAAGTTGTTGAGACATGTCAAGTTGCTTCCGGTAGTGAATAAGTTGTTGATAGGTTTGTAAGTAGAGTTACTGTAGCAAAAAAGATTTTTGATGACAATTTTTTTGTTAGTGGAACAAAACGGTAAAATGCTGAAACTTTTTTATTAGTGAAAACGATATGATAAAATGCGCTATGTTTTTAGAGTTTTTTGTTAGCAGAAACACCCTCTGAATTGTTGAGAAATATCAAGTTATTTGATAAGAATGGAAGTGAAGGTGTTGTTGAGAAAGAAGTTGTTATTCATAAATTATTAGTTGTTATTAGTTAGTGTGAACAAAATATTAAAATACAAAAACTTATTGAGTATGACCGAAATGGTAAAATGATCTACCTTTCTTCCTCAAAAAACTTTAGTGAAACGTGGCCCAAGTATTGACTATTTATTTTTTAAAGAGTTCCCGTAATCTTTTAATCATATGTTTTTAGCTAAAATGAAGAACTAGAATAACATATATAAGGGAACACAATCATTACACTTTTAAAAATTTATTGTTCTCATTTTATCCTTTAATCATTACCTTTTCTTACTTTTTTGTATTACAAATTTAAAAAATAGAAGGGTAAAAGAGAAAATCTATTATATATTACCCATTTAGTTTTGAAGTAGGACAATTTTTTTGGGACGAAAAAATATATTAATTGGGACCAAAGTGAAAATCAATCACCAAGCAAGCAATAGGAATTGAAAAATAACAACGAACACCAGATAAATGTGGAAAAACTCAAAAAGAGCAAAAACCACGAAAAAAAAAAATCAAACATAGAAAAATATTGTACGGTTACAATCGAACTTGTTATACAATTGAGAATCCTCACAAATTACTCAAGAACGATAGCTAAATCCTCGTTTACTGTAGTCCGTGCTTGATTTCCGCCGTCTCAAATCCTCGAGCCTTCCAACAATCCTCCGAAAATCCACCGAAGAACAACTCTAGGTTTAATTGTTGAGGTGGAGTTTAAATGATGCTTCAACCATTCCACCAATAAGATTGCAACTCCGAGATACATAAACTTTATTCTCTGTGATTTCGAAAACTCACGGGAAAGGCTATTGGCCGCTGTACATATCTCGTTAAAGAGAAAACCCCAACCAGCTCTGTATACTCGTTATATTAAAACCAGAAAAGCTATTGGTACCGATGTGGATCATACCGAAAATGGATCGATGGTTGTACTGGGCCAACTCTGGCCACAAGGCGGCCAATTCGAGTCGTCCAAAAATTCTAAAAAAAAATTGAGGGGGCCTTGATAAGAATTAACGGCATCCGATGTGTGTAGATGCTCGATCCAATTGTGTTGCCTATAAAAAAAACCTATTGGGACAAGCCCAGAACATCTATTGGGTAAAGCCCAGAACACCTGTGGGTCAAAAAACCCAAATCAGACATTAAGAATAGAAAAACCTAAGGGCCTAAATACCCAAATTTGACAATGGAGCTCAAACCAAGTTGGCCAGGCCCAGCCCAAAGGAGCGAGGCCCAACCCAAAATTTTGTTACTCCATTTGCTTTAATTCCAAACGGCTGTAACATTTGATCAATTGGTTCTTATGGAAGTCAGTTTGATAAGCCGATCAATTCGCTCATGTGCTCGAATCAGCTTACGCACATTTTGATTAATTTTAAGTATCCAATCTCATCACCAATCTATGGTGATGGAGTCCGATTCAAGCCACCGAGCAAATGGAGTCCATAATCCATTTTCCAGACCCCGTTTGTTTTGAAATTTTGGAATTAGACTTATAGATAATGAGTATAGAGAGATATAGAGTAATGATCGAAAAATATGGGTAATGATAGGAGAGAGATAGAGAGAAAAATGAGAATAATGATTGAAGAAAAATAGAATAATGATTAGAATTCAAAATTCAAAACCCTTAAACGAACAGGGTAATCCACCCCAACTGCTGTTATTTCTAATGGCTCAAGCTACTCCTCCAACAAAAAAGAAAACGAAAATTTCCAATGGCCAGAAGTTCAGCGACAATTTTTAGCACAAAAAATCAGCCCATTGTCCAAGTGTCATTTGAATCTCCAAGGACCAAACTTCTCGACAGTTTTACACAAGTATTTTATGAAATATTAAAAAAGAAAACTCAAAAAGTCAGTTTTTAGACTTTTTTTTGAATATTTCCCAAGTTACTTGTTTAAAAGTCATAATTTTTTACTTTTTTGATTCCTCTCGTCCTTACTCACCCATATCATATAAAAATTTAGCGTAAAACTAACAAATGCAAAAAAAAAAAATTGAATAAGGACAACCAAAAAATTATAAGTAATGCATAAGTTATTCACTAACGTAAACGGGTAATGCAAATCACTTATGGGCTCAAAATCTGTTCAAGTAAAAAAAAAGGCAATAGTTCCTACATATCGACCGGTTTTGCCAAATTTTTTCATTTGAAACCGGTTATCCGGTTTGGAGTTTTTAGAAACCGGAACCGGTTGAGATACTACGGTCCGGTTTCAACCGGCTCAACCGGTTTCGGTCCGATTTATCCGGTTTTCATTCATCCGTTTTTTTTTTTTGTTCTTATTCAATTTTTTTCCATATCTATTAGTTTTTGGTCTAATTTTTGTGGATTATTGATTCGTCTCGATGAGAGGAATTGAAAAAGCAAAATTTAACAAAATATTTCCAAAAATATCCAAGAAAAAGCCAAAAAAAAAAGGGGGGCTTTTCAGACCTTTTCTATGATATTTCTAAGAAATTTGAGTAAAAATCATGATTTTTTACATTTTTTATTCGTCTAAACCACAAAAGGTTGATACAAAATTAAAAAGCACTCTTTTTTTTTAGCAAGGACAAAACCAAAAAAGCCCAAAAACTAACACAAAAAGCTAATAAGAACAACACTTGAGTGTTATGTTGAGGGGGAGTTTCCCGAAATAAGCTCATGAGTAAAGTGTATACTGAATATTTAGTAAAGTGAATTGATTATGATTTATACAAATAGGGTTGTATATATATATTGTAGCATCCATGTGTGTAAGTGAATTTGTAGTTAAACAAACAATTTCAGGGAACTCAAAGATAACGACTCCGTTTGTTTGTTTCGATGTAAAATATTTTTTTTTTCTTTCGTCACATGAAATTCGTCATTGCACTTCCACATATTCGCTATTTTTTTCATTAATAAAAAGATATTATTGTAAATTTACATGAATGAAGATTAAAATATAAAAAGCTCCGTTTGTTTTGATGTAAAATATTTTATAACGTAAAATGTTAACTACCGAAAACATGCAAATGGAGGGACATGCCGACGTGCAATGAGCATGAGGTTTTATTCTCGTGCAAGTTTTCCTTTGCAACTGCGGATCACTATAAAAGGAATCAGAGTCGAAAAAGGGGTCCCCGACCACACAACTGGCTCCGTTCCAGAACACATTCTTAAAAAATAAATATTTATTTCACATTTTCAAACTTAAAAATAATGTAAATGAAAAATAATTTTTCAAATTTTTTTGCACCGTATAAAAAATCTCAATGAGATCTATCAAACAAGATCCATATTGATAGAAAAATTATTTGCGTAAGCACATAATTTTTGAGCTTGGAATTGTCTTCTTACAAAATAAATACTTATTTCCCTTTCGCAAACGAGACCTAATCATAGCTAGTTTATCTTTCAAGTTTTATGGGTTGGGGCTCTTTTCCTCCTGCTTCTTAGAGAAAAACGCGTCAACACTAACAAAAAAAAGGTGTGTGAAAATCAATTACGTCAAAATTATTTTCGTCTTTTTCGACATGTTTGGAAAATAGTCTATGTTATTCTAGTTCTTCATTTAGCCAGAAACATATGATTAAAAGATTCCGTGAACTCTTTAGAAAATAAATAGTCATGAATACCTTGATGGTATATGGTTTTAGGCTGGCCATAGCCGCATCACCTAAGTTTCTGCAGCCTGGCCTTTAACTTGAAAACTCTCCTTGGTGGACTGATTGCAGCCCAAAGAAAGAACTTAAGAAGAAGAAGAAGCTTCTCTTCATTTCTGTCACTCCAAATCAACCATATCCATCAATTTCCTTCCACCACTTTACTTTTTGAGCAAAATGGCCCAACCCCATTGCAATACAACTCATTTTGTGTACATGTGCAAGTTTCAGTGTCATGGCCAAACCAATTCCATTATAGCTCAAAAAATGAAACCATTTTTTTTTTTGAACGGCTAATTTTTTTATTTATTAATCTTTGAAAGTTTACAAAGACTGACGGGAGCAAGGAGAAGGATAACAAGTGCCCATCTGATCGAGACCCAAAACCCTTGATTGGCAAGGTGCCAACCAAAGGGACACCCTAATGGACAAAGCCAGCACCTAAGAGGCCTTAAAGCCCAATTAAAATATTTAACACAAATGGGACGCAGGCCAAACACCTAAAAAGGCACTAACTTGATCGTCGAAGGGCATTCTGAGTCGACAACATCAACCTTAGTGTCCCCATCTTTTGCAGTTTTGAAGTAAATAGTCCAAGCTTTTATCTTCCAAGCAGAACTCAGGGAAAAGCCTCACACGAGAAGGCCAGGAGTCCTTAATCTGGCCTCCATAGTGCAGAGAAGTAGAATTAAACTTCGTCTTCAGTTGAATCTCAACGCAAAAAATAGAAATACCAATTTTGTGTACTTGTATTTATAAACAGCAGAGGAATACTATTGGCAAGATTTACTTTTGATGGAATGCATATTTCTTGAGACAATTCATGCTAACTTTCATCGGCTCGGAATATTTGACAACATCGGTTGAGTTCCAATTTGGATTGTGGTAGTATTCAAAGTAGGGCAATGATTTTTTGCACTACATTTTTATTTATAGATTCACTCCAAAATTTGCCTTTCAGTGTCTAAATTACACACAACAGGAGCACTAAAAACACAATTTGGAGCGCATTTATAAGAAAGTGGAGTGCAAAAATCATTTTCCTTCAAAATATCCATTGTAATCCTTGGATTGTTGCTAGTTGTTATCCTTTCTTTTGAATTGTAAGTTTGGCAAAACCATCTTTGATGCTGGGACAGTGACAACACCACAAACACCATTGCTTCATATATCCACATTACACAAAACATTGGTTAGTTGTGCCTAAACATCATAAGAGAGGATGCCTTTATGTCTGATAGTACAAAGCAGACTCCTTTCATGTCATTTCAAAGTCCTTTTTGGCCTATATTCCTTGTTGGATAATTTGAACTTTCCATGTATATTATTAGACTTCAATAATAAAACTATACAATGAGGTCTTTATTTATAAAGGGGAGAGAGTCTAACTATGGAAGGGAATCATCCTGATTATAATGAAATCGTAATAAATTACAATCAAAATAAAATTAAGGGAATCATAAAATATCATAATCATATCAAGACATGATTATGATATTATATGATTACTACTAATATATTCTAACATGCAAAACAGTATAAAGCCAAAATTATGGGAAGTGCAGATAAAATTAGGAAAAGTAGGCACAATCCCCATTTCAACATCCACAATCTCTTTCAACCCTGTAATAATTAAGAGCTCTTAAAACGCCCAAGGATAAGTCCTTGTAAGTGCGCGATATAGTTTAATGGTAAAAATATTGTGCTAGCTAGTGATTGTTATTTGATAGGCGCGTAAATGTTCACATTTGTGCCTTCTTATTTATCTTTGTTAAGTTCCATTTATAATATTATTAGGAGCTTAATATTTAATTTGTGTATTGTAGGTGTTTGGAGAGTTTGATACAAAAATATGCAAAGTTAAAATATTAAACGGTGTTCAAAGTTGGGCCGTTCGAATTCAATCAAGTGGATTCTCAATTTAATCAATCGTTTCTCATCTCATCTAAAGTTTAAAAAAAATTCATGCTAGGATTCTCATATTACAAAACGCATTAATTATGTGTGATTTATAACGTACGACCTCTAACTACTTACTGTGGATAATAGCAATTAATCATTTGTCTATTCTTTTGTGTTTTTATTTATGTATAGGTGAAGCCTTGGCTGAGGGGAACAAATGGCACTATGTTAGCCGGAAGACGCAAAACCGGATATCCGGAGGTGGGTTCTGGAAACCATTGGGAGTGGATGAACCACTGATTCAGTACTAGTACTGGTAGCAAGAAAGTGGGTATGAATTAAGAAGCATTTTGTTTTCTACAAAACAACGGAAGCTACAGCAGAAGTCAAAACAAATTGGATAATGCAGGAGTTCAGGCTCTCAGATTGTGGTTCTACTAGTACTAATGGTAGATTGAAGAGGAAATAAAAAAGTAGTAAGTATATACATTAATTAACCAACCATATATATATATAATTTGTAACAAGAAAGCCGTTTAAAATGATGTGACATTGACATTTTTAAAAATTGATCGAAGTCGAATGGTGGGTGTTTTAACTTGTTTGAAATGAGAGGACACTGACAGAAGAGATGATATTTTGATGCATGAAAAACCATACAAAGAAATATATTATTGCATAAAATTACTGGTCATTTAGTTCATATGAAGAGTTTTAAATTTCTTTGCTTATGACTTTCTTTCTTTTGGGAACGGTTTTTTAGGATTATAGCACATGGGTATTGTGTCGAATTTACGAGCGCAATTGCGACGACGGTGATGACAGTGGAGCTTTCATGCTTGGATGAAGTTTTCTTGTCGTTGGACGATCTCGATGAAATTAGTCTGCCAAATAATTAGATCCAATCAAACAGGATCTGTTAATTGCTAGGGTCTTATTACAATGCTAGCTAGCTCTCCATTCATGTAAACCATTGCCCTACTGTTGTTACTAGCTGGCAAAATGTTGTACCAAAAAGTTAAATGGAACTTCAAAATGGCATTTAAACTTTGGAATTAATTTTCCCTAAAATCCAATTTAGTAACAAGAAAACAGAATTCATGAACTCAAGACCAGCCACTCATTCTGGATCCGGGGGCTCTGCTGCCTGGATGGGCGCAGTAGCCCCTATCCAGGGGCAAAACGTTGCCGTTTAGATTAAAAAAAAAATTTTAACCACCAATTTGCAATCTTATGGAGCTGAAACGTGATTATGAAAGCCTTAGAGACAAAATTTAATTATGTCTCTTTAAAATAATATGATCAGAACAATAAGATCTTCTCCACAAAAAAGATTATGGTTTTGTGGATATCCAAGTGGCAGTACTGTTGGGTGGAAATTGTGTGCACTTTGGTCGAGTGGGACCCACGTTGATGCTGATGCCCGTGTATTAGAGGGGCAAGGGTCTTGCATGTCCAGTTGGGTTCCAACCGGTCCGATTCAGTTTGGACTTTTTGTGGGCCCTTTTCAGGTTTATAACAATATTTATCGGAATCGTTCACTTTTTAGAGTTCATCGATAACATTGACCACGCCAAAAATCACATTGATCGGATATCATTTGATATAATATCGATATGCATAATTGTGTCAAATGAGTTGCAATCCAGTGTTGCATACTTGTTTTTTCCAAACTTAATACATTTCGAAATCAAATCAAATGATATCCGATCAATGTAATTTTTGGCGTGGTCAATATTTTCCATGAGCTCTAAAAAGTAAATGGTTCCGATAATTATTGTGGGCCCAGGAAAGACCCACATATCAGAAAGAACCCACAAATGATCGAAAACTGGACCGAACTGGTTAGAAGCCAGACTGCAACTGATATCATCTCATCTCTGATGATCAATGTGATATGCATAAAGAAATTTACCAGTGTCTTACTCCAAGGTCTCGCTCGCTCGCTATGTATACAGTACACCACTCATGCAAATAGATTGATCATACATCGTTATCTATTTGACCAAACTATATTCGTCTTAAGAGCAACGAATGGTGAGAGTCTTCTTACTGATGTTCGATATACCTAAATTTATGCAAGGATAGTTTATGAGTCAAGTTTTACAAAATAAACGACTCGGATCATCAAAGATTTTGTGATGGATCTTAGTTTAATTGCATGGCATGAAGAATCACATTAGAAATCATCACAGACTGATGCAGAGAGACGTGTTGAAATAGAAAGAACGCGTAACAAAGACAATCACGAACAAATTTGAACTAGAGATACTCTTTCTACGAACAAACGGTTTTGAAAAACTTCTCAAATTTTCATTACTAATTCATAAAACAACTCCCTTGCCCTAATGGCTACAATCTTATTACTCCCTCCGTCCCTTTTTAAGTGTCCCATTTCGTAATTTCAATTTATTTAGAAAACATCATAATTATACATTTCACATCAATTTTTACCTTTACTTTCCCTACTTACCCTCTATGGAGACATCATTATTACACTTTTATGTACAAACTTTTCAAAATGGAATTCACTTTTAGAGGCAAAATGAAAAATGTACTAACTTTTACCCACTAATTTTATAAATTTGACACTTATTAAGGGACAGCCCAAAAAAGAATATTGAACTTTACAAAATAGACACTTACTAACTTTTCAAAATAGAATATACTTTTAGAGACAAAATGAAAAATGTACTTTCTCAAAATAGAATCGACTTTGAGAAACTTATCAAATTTTCATTAATAATTCATAAAACAACTCCCTTACCCTAATGGCTACAATCTTATTATATAGTAGTAGCCACCTTAGAATTAAAAAGGAATTAAAATATTATGAAGCAATCCTAATTCTTCTTGACCAAAAAACCTATACAAAATAGGAATACTAGATCAAATCAAACTAAAAAAACCAAATACGTATAAAAAAGTCTTGACTAAAATAATACATTTATACTAAAATGCTAAACTCAAAATAATAAATTAAGATTTTTATAATTCTAAAATAATCAAAATATCAGCCTGCATCACAGACGTGGATTCTTTGTCAAGATTCATGCATGAGAGAGCTAGGAAGGAATTGAAGTGGGTTCCAGTGAGCAGTTCTACTGCAAGAGGGCTTTTCTTGGTGCATTTGTGCATTCCTTCAGCTACAAAAAGTATGTAGCCTCTCTTTTTAAAGCTCTATTGGAGTAATTGTTTGTACATTCACGGGGTATTGGGGTGTGTACTTATTTGGCAGTTAGTTGTCTGTACTCTCACAATTTCGTATGGGTGTGTGCTTAGAGAAGCATTGGGTCATGTCTGATGCAAGTTAGCTAGCTCTCCAAACTTAAAGGGCAAAATATAGTTTACTGAAAATATCTCCGTCCACTAGATAAAACACTTGGAGACATGTCTTTCCTTAGACCTCTATGAACACCCTAAAAAGTAAGTATTTACTGAACCGACTATATAATTATATCTTAATACCTAATATATCACCAATCCATAAGAAAATTCAAATGGTACAAGGTAGAATGATGGAGCATCATCTTTTATTAATTTAACCGAGCAAGTTGTCTCCCAATGCCATGGTATCACCATTTCACTCAATATCTTTTCTTAACCTACAGTTCAGAGTTGTTGATATCACATAGTTTTTTTTTCCCACTTCAATTTTTGATGAAATTGGAACGAAACTACTCTAATTTGTTATGAAGTATACATGCTGACAAAATAAATGATTAAGAAGTTGCCATAAAAATGGACCAAATCAAATCGGCCTTTCTCGATCGAATTTTGATGACCGAGCTGCTCAATGTGATCAGAACGTGATGTTAAGAGTACCCAAATGAAATCGGCCAAACAAATTACCGGGAATGGCTTGATTTGATTGAATAAAAACTGTTCGGCTCAAGTCCTTTCCGGTCATTTTTTTTGCTGATTTCTTGTGTGCATCCTTGAAATCACGTTCCAATCATATTAAGCGGCTCGAATTATCGAAATTCGATCCAAAAATGGGAGAAATAGAAAGGTCTGCTGAAGGATGCATGTTTCCCATGAAATTAACCAATCACATATATATATATATAAATAATAATAACTTTACGTGCAGTAAAAAGTGAAAAAGTGAAACCCTGTTTTGGTCAACTGGGTTGGATTTGTCTAGGTTTTCCAATGCCGTGTTTTTTTTCTCTTTTTTTTGGTAAAAAAGAAGGGAAAATTTTAAAATGGCACCTAAATTTTCACTCTAATGTCACCGAAACACTTGAACTTCATTTTATTTCAATTAAACACCTGAATTTTCAAAATCCCCAAATTGGGGTCCGGATTGGTGCGTTTCTTACTCGATCTGACTAATTCATAAACATTAATTCGATTTTTAGTCATACCCGACCCAACGTAAAGAATCGGGATCGCGGACGGTTCTTACCCCTTTTCGGTTCGGTTTGCGGGCCTAAAACATTTGTTACCCGCCATGTCGGGTCGGGTTCAACGGTCAAATCCAACCGCCCAACCCCGTGCACACCCCTATATTGGGAAAGTGAATTCATTGTATTCTGTGTTGCCTTCCACAAACATTACAAAAAGTTCAACAAGCCCGACAATCACAAGAACCACTCTAAACAAAGAGAGAGCCGGCATACAGGGAAAAAAGATTTGAACTCTTGACCTTGTATTTGAGAGGGGGGGGAGAGTCCGTACACTATGAAATCACTCAATTCGACGCCAGATGATTAATACCCAAGAAGTAACTTCCCACAATAACGAATGATCCAATTCCACTACGAGCCATCCGCGGCCAAATGCCACGGAATAAAATATTCCTATCCGCAGGATGGATTCCAGTTAGTCTCTCAAACCTCTTCCCCGGTCGATTCCATCTGAGAAGCTTCCTCTCCATGGCTACATACTGCAGGAATCACAGACATGTAAATACATGGTTGGGAGCATCACTTACCTATCTCATTCCATGATTCAGGACAACGAAGGGAAACATTCAAGTCAAAAAAGTATAATGTTACTTATAAGCAGAGTAAAACGGGAAAAAAAATCTTTACAAAGGACCACAGTTACTCCGCTCTCAAAATAGGATAAACTTGTAAAGCCTACACAGTTTTGGACTTGTTGATGGGACCTTGTCGTGGCATCCGCTCACTATCACAAATAACATGGCTACACAAATTGGCTTTCATGCCTGACACGAGAATATATCATCGTTGATAGGACTTATTCCTTTGTCAGTGTTTCAGTTTATAACTTCAATCCATCTTTTATTTTGGGCTATGTAATATGATTTGTAGGTCCTTCTCTTGTGCCAAGTTTTAAACCCCAGGAGTTGGCGAAGTGATAGCCATCTGGCCATCAGCTAGCCTTTTGTTTGGGGATTCGACTCTGACCTGCATGCTATCATTTCCTATGTTGGGCTAGTCCATACAGGGTTGTCCCCTAACAATAATTGGGCTCCCAATAATAGATGGTGAGACTGATCCCCAGAATAGTCAATCCATTGAGCTACATACCGACTTGTCCCAAAATAGATATCTTATTTATAAGACTTGAATATTGGTCCAAATGTACATTACGCAAAAGATGACTTCATTCAGGGTATAGCACATACACATAATTCCCCACATGCGCAGAAAAATGTTGGGGAAAACCTTGTACTGCTAGATCTACTGCCAAAATAGGATTGAGACACCCAATACTACTACTTTTTAGCAAGAACTGGAGTTTTGTACTCAGCCCAAACTGCGGTCAAGGACCACAACTGAATCAGACATCATTCTGATAAAAAGTTACCGAGGTCAAACTTTCACTCTGTCATGCTACAACGGCATAACTCTTAGATACTTAAAGACATTGTAATGCATGTCTTTCTTAACATACCTTGGGCAACACAATACATTGTGATCTACTTCTTGCAGTGTCAAAACAATGAGATGCAGCTGCAGCAACTGATCCGGAAAAGCCCGCTGCAAGACTAATAGCTAGAGGAGACAATGGACCAATTTCCCCATCGTACCTGAATTCAAAAGATAATAGATAACAATTCGAATGAGCAAGAAGCACATAGATTGTTTCCCTGGACATTCTTTTTTTCTTTTTGAGGATAGAAAGAGGTTTAATGCTTCATGTGTCTACAGTGATGAAACATGCATGAACTTATTATAATTTTTAAAAATAGACAGATTTTAACCAGGAACAATATTTTTCTCATTGGTCTAGTGCTCTATTTTCCTAACGATACGAAATTGGCTTGCTCAGGATAAGCCCACTGAGAAACCAAGCGAGCCAATGACATAAAAGCAGGCTGAGGGACTAATGACTATCACAAAGAGGTGCCCAAAATTTTAATGGTCAACAGTTGTGCTAAGCGCATAGCAATATCAAAAGTTTCCATAAGACATTTTCAAGCAAGAGCATGGTGAAACATAATAAATTTCAAGAAGACAATCTCCAAGTCACAACCTACACCACTATTATTATAAAACCACATGGCTAAAGGAATGAAAGATATAACGACCTACATATTTCACTTCCTGTAACCAATACCATGGGTAAGTAACTTTCTCTTTTTCTTTTGTTGGTTGAAGAAAGACGATCTAAAGGAAAAGGGGCTGTGTGGAAAGAAGATAAAAATCTCCAAGTCACAACCTACACCACTATTATTATAAAAACACATGGCTAAAGGAATGAAAGATATAACGACCTACATATTTCACTTCCTGTAACCAAAACCATGGGTAAGTAACTTTCTCTTTTTCTTTTGTTGGTTGAAGAAAGAAGATCTAAAGGAAAAGGGGCTGTGTGGAAAGAAGATAAAAGCCCTGATAAGCTCTTGTAAAATTGGGATAATACGATGGTAAAGAATTTGTAATGATATGTTACCAACAGTACAACTAAGGTTAATCACGAGTACCATGCAATAAACTTTCTTAGAACAGTCTACAATAGTAGAAGCTAAAACCTGGGTGGAGGATCCATATTCACAGCCTTCCAGTCAAGCATCGCTTGATGTAAAAATTGCCAACTTGCAAAGAATATACCACCAAAAATGGAGTCCCGAACTACCCCGGACCGGAGACCTCGCCACAAAGCACCCCATCCTTCCAAAGAGATTATGTCCGATGGCCTTCTAACATCACAGACAGATGGTGGCCTCCCAGATCCAGTCATCATCCATGGGTACTCCTTTAGGGCACCAATCATATTGGGATGTTTGGTTGTCAGGGTGGACAAAAGGCCCACAGAATGGTTCAAAGCCTTCATATCTGGAGAGTATCCCGGTAGTAACCTTACAAGCAAAGGTGAAAAAGATATTCTTTCCGTAACAGCGGTGGAAGTTGGAATTCGAGAAGCCGAAGTCACTTGCGCACGAAGTTTAATAAGTTCAAATGGAGAGGTTATGAGTGATTCCAAGGCACCAGCTGCAATTCCTGCCATAAGGGCCTCAGAGACATGCACATGATTGTCTTCTCGACCATCTGCCAAGAAAATGGACAAAGAAAACCGAGCATCAGGTATGAAGGTTGAAAACATCAGTTCTTAAATACAATTTCTGAAAGAATGTTAAGGAAAAATACAACCAGCATAGGCGTATAATTTAAGTTTGGCTGTTAGTACACACACGGGTGCAAGTTCACGCAAAACTCAGAGATAGAATTAACCAAGAAAACAGAGCTGATAGGGCAGCCACTTCTGTTTTCAGTTTTCAATATTAGTGTCCTCTGATATAACAGTAATCTTAGGTGGCACTCCACACACTTGCACCACACAACCCCCCCCCCCCCCCCCCCTCTCACACACACACACAAAGTGGTTGAGGATGTAGCAAAACAAACAACAAAGATATTTCAAGAGTACCAATGCCATATTCCCCAGAATAAACTCTAATTTTGACCATCATGCTCTGAGGGTGGCTGACTGATGATGATGCTATGACAGTATTTGGACCATAGCATCAGACCTTGTCTTACATCGGTTAAATCACCTCCAAAATAAGTTTATGACCCTAGCAGACTCTCCAATCATTAGCAATTGGTTTTGAGCCTGATACTGTACCATGGTAGCATAGCTAGGCTTTGGCAGGTTTTGGGCAAGACATTCTATTTCGTTAGTGGTAAGTGATCATTGATTCCCTTATTTGCTCTAAAAAGTGCACCTTGTTTAATTGTCATAAAAAATAATGGAACTATTGTTTACCTCTAATGGGGTAGAGGGTAGCCGTTGATTGGTTGGACCATAGTTGTCCGCTTTGGAAGCCTCAAGTAAAAGCCCATGGGCCGACGTGTAGAATTAAGTCTTTTTGGTCCAATAAGTGTGTTTGGTAATTTTGTTATTTTAATTATTAGTAATAGGAGGCATTTAAATTTTTAATTAGGTTATTTTTAATGTTTCCTTTTTATTTTCATTAGGGTTATGAGTCTATAATAAAGACATTCAACGATGTAATCGTTAGACTTGATTAATGAGAATTTGAGAATTAGGGTTTTGACCCTTGTGTGTGTCTCTCTCCTCTCTTTCCTCTTCTCCCTCTTTGACCCTTGATGTTCATATTCACTATTCACTAAGAAATATAAATTAGAGAATGCAGGTTGGAGAATTAGAGCAACAATTGTTATGCTGAAGGTTTCAACTCCATTTGTAGCAGTAACTTTGATTATTGAGAACCAAAACAAGTCGTACTTTCCCATTCATTAGAGTCTTATAAATTAAGCAGAAAAGCCGGTGGCTTTCAAACTATTTATGAAGATATATAGCATGTCTCACATCACATTCACACATGTTCTCTTTTATTCTTTCCCTAAATTAGCTCAACAAAAGAAATCAATTAATAAAAAATACTCCCTCCGTCCCAAATTGATTGTCCCGTCCGCAAAACGGAGCGTTAAAAATAATGCAATTTTTTCAAGAAAAAATTCAAATTTTTTTCACAAAATAAAAATTCGCATTGATATCTAGTAAGTTGTTGAAAAACTTTTGATTTTTTCTTGCAAAAATTGTATTATTTTTAACACTCCGTTTTGCGGACCGGACAATCAATTTGGGACGGAGGGAGTAATAACTATTAATGGCCCTTGAAATGAAAAACGTACCTTTATAAAAAGCTGTCAAAATTTCATAAGTAGCAAAGCGACCGCCAACACCTAAAATCCTCCCCAAGGTCAACCACCCAAAACCACTGTACAGACCTACAAGATTTCATCAATGAGAATGTCCATTTAACTGGTAGAATACAACATAACACCTCATAAGCATAAATTATATCCTTCCTTTACCCACTTTTCTATCTCTGCTCATGCCAAATTGTCAGATGCATGAAAACAATCAATCTTCTTCAACATAGATTATGAGAATTTCACCTATCACCATACTTCGGTTTTCACCTTTTCTTCATAGTACTAATGAACAAAAGCCAATTCAAGGAGTAAAAAATAGCCCCTCTTGTGCAAATAAACTGGGGACACAATTTATTATTCCACTTGTCTACTAAAATACAAGTTGGTTTTTAATTCCAAAACCATAGAGCAATGACCAGTCGTTAAGAATGAAACCCATCTCTTTCCAAAATATCAGACGTGCTGTAGATATTAACCATGTCAACTATATCATTACACATTTTTCACGAAGATATGAATTACAGACAATTTCACTTATCCAAAAAAATAAAGAAAAGAAAAAAAGAAAAAAGAAAAAGTTTCCAAATAAAAATCTTTGAAACATTAACCACAAACCACATTGTTGAGTTCAGAATTCAAGATTAATTTCAAAAGAAAAAAGGATAGCTTTTAGATATAAAATACTTCCTCCGTCCCACTTTAAATGTCTCTTACGGGAATCCGTGAATTTTTTCATTTTCTTAACCAAATTAAAGTGGTCATTGAGTACTTTAATTTGGCATATGAAAATAAAAATAATATTATGTAAAAATATATTTTTTGGGGGTTTGAAATTGCACGGAGTCCCGTAGGGGACATTTAAAGTGGGACGGAGGGAGTATTTGTTACTTGTCATTCTTCAATTGCTTAAGGTGTAAAGCATATTGATATAGTGATTTTCATAACTCATAAATTCCCAAGTCAACCAAAATTGGCTAAACAAAATAAGTAATAATTGCTAATAATCGTACTTTAAGGGATTTTGTTCAACTCATTGCACCCATCGAAGCTCAAAAAATTAAGACTGAATAATTTGATGTAGTCACCTGAACTTCCTGACAAGCTTTTAACTCTATCAAGAACCTGAGCTGCAGTCAATTGCTTATTGGAACCCGACCCTACCTGGCATTTTCTCAGCCGTCAATGTTAAAGACAATGTAGTTCCTTGCAAAGCTTACAAATGTGACAAAAAGGTTGGATTCAAAGTGAAACCTGTATAAGAACTTTGATAGTATCTAGGGGGTATGTGAGGGCAGTGCCAAATGCGACTGATCCTGCTGCTGCAATTGCATGGGTAGCAAAAACCTGGTTCTTCAACAACTCATCCATCAGAACGACCTGAAACTCTGCAGTTTTGGACAAAATATCAAAAGAACAATAATGACCAGCAGTCCACAATTGAAAGTTAAAACAGAATTTCCGAAAAGTCAAATATCATATTCGAACACTAGTCTAATGCTCGTGCTTCACACGTTTCCGCGTGCTCATGGATTGAATTGGTATCGGGAAGTGTTTTTTGTTTTTGTAGTGATGATAATAGAGAAATAGCAAGAGGTTATTGAAGCAAAATCAGTTTCATTCCAAGGGATTCACTGTTTTGGCACACCTTTTGTGTTGTGCTACTTTGGTACTCTCTTTTTTATCGGTAAATTTTTTGTATTAAAACTCAACATAGGGTGCATAAGAGGCAGCTAACTCTAGATACAATAAAATCTTGAATCAAAGAGAGGGCTGGTAAAGAAAAGAAAAAACACGAAAAATACATCCAACAAGAGATTAATAGAAGCATCATCCCGTTAGAGAATTTTCCATCCAATAGCTATAGGGATCATATCAGGTAGTTCACCACAAGTCCAAAAAGTCAGACAGATCCCATCCATTATCCCCTCATTGCAATGAACATAGCACTAAATTAGCATTACCATAGCACTAAATTAGAGCCATATTGATCTCCAAAACCCATAGAATTGCAGAATCCAGTGGGGCCACTTCCAGAACACAGCTTCAGAACCAAATGTTTGAGTAGTAGCAGGGGAGTATAGAAACAACACTCGTGGATCACAAACAATCATCAAAGATCTAACAGCAGAACCAGCATTCCAGCAACAGACAGGTACTACACATATAGCACTCTATAATGAAGCATGTATTGATAGCATCATCACAACATAATGCCTTGATAGAACAGAGAAGCAGCAACAGAAGAACCAGCAGCCACAGGCACTCCATGGTGAGAAAAGTTTTCACCACCACAGAGTACCTAGATACATTGGCCTTAATATAACCAGTAGATATCAGCAGCATGACCAACTTCATCAAGAGAAGAGCTCCAAGGATGAAGCCATAAAGGTAGTCTCATCCAAGGAGCCAGCAATGATCCAGTAGCAGTGAACAACAATGACCAACAAGGACACAAAGTAGGACACAGACACAATAGACTCAAACAGTCTAACAAAATGACCAAGATTCACCTATAAGACCAAAACCACCAAGTTGAGACTAAAAGGACTGATCCTAACCCACCAGATGTAGTCCCTGCACTGAATGTTGAGAAATAGCAAGAGTTAGAAATCAGTTTTAGATCTTCCAATACAGGGGAATCATTATTTTGGCACGCTTTGTGTTGCACAACTATGGTATTTTTATGTAGCTGCACTGAGCGTTACAGGTGTATTCTACTTCAGTGGCAATGCTGGTGGATGAAGGCCAACCACCAACCATACCATGTATTAATCAACAGTCAAGAAACATTAAGAAGACACTCCACTCAAAACCCCAATAAACCTTTTCAAATTAGCCACCACTACACCCCCTCACAATTGCATTATGTTGGACAGTCAGTTCCATTGGCAAGAAACTCATTTATATCAAAACTTATAAATCTCAACGATGTTTTCCTGCATTCAAAAACCCCAATTCCATCAAAGCAAGAAGAACAAATCTTACACACCATAATCGACAAAAACACATATAAGCATCAGATATTAGATCCGTTACCAAATCGAAGCCAAGAGATCAGAGAGAGAGACAGAGAGATTGGAAATATATATATATATACACACACACAGAAATCTTCAGGTAAGGACCTTAAAATGAGGACCTTATATGCGGACCTCCACATTTCTCGCCTCCCGATCGGATTTCGATGATCCGAGCCGCTTAATGTATTCAGAACGTAATTTTAAGGGTACCTGTGAGAAATCGGCAAAAAAAAAGACCCAGAAGGGCTTGATTTGAGCAGTTTTTATTTGAACCGTTAGATAAAAAACAAAATAAAACTGCTCGGATGAAGCCCTTCCCGGTCTTTTTTTTTGGCCGATTTCTCACAGGTACCTTTAAAATCACGTTCTGAACACATTGAGTGGCTCGGATCATCGAAATCCTATCGGGAAAGGGAGGTCCGCATTTAATTAAAATAAGGTGGTTCTTATAAGAAGGGGACTCATATATATATATATAGAAGTGGTACACAGAGAGCAAAACAAAGAAGCTTTCTCTGCGTAATCGAGACATTCATATGGACAAGAAAATCACTACCTTGAGGAAATTATTACCAAAAACTCGAGCCAGCTGCAAGACAATAGCACTGCCTTCCTCCAAGTAGACTTAAAGACTCAAAGAAAATGACAATATTTCTTCGCCAAAAGAAGTCGGGACACGTTCAATAGACAGATTTTGTTTGTATTCAAACCAGGATACTTCTAACCTTTTCAAGCTTTGGTAAAATAAAATAGGGTACCCTCAATAAAGATATAGTGTGAATACCGATTTACCATAACCGCACTCGGGAATAATAGCAGCGAAGATTAGTAATTGTGTGAAAGACACGAATGAAAGTCATATTTAATGCAGGGGAGACACCTAAAATTAGCTGAAAAATAGAAGATGAAAAATATCACAAGCCAAAGTCATCTAACAGCTATCTAAGCAGAACAAGACCGACTTTCTCTTGGTATGCTTTTTTTAACATACTATTGGGCTTCATTGGTCAACTTACAGCACCACAGGAAAAAGTAAATGAAAAAATGCCACCAAAAAAATACAAATTCATATGGTGGGCCAGCTGGCACACATGAAATCCACAAAACCAGATAACAGTACATTGAACAATTCCACTTTCATCTCCATCAGTCCATCAAATGGGTGATAAGTTGCAATCCTCTGGATGCTCAAATCCCCGTCTGTAATCGAATCTTTTGCATTCTCCACTAATCACTCTTGAACGAAATCCATAGACAATTCAATCACCAAACCCCATTAAAAAAACATTAATTGCTACTCAAATTTTTTAAAAAAAAAGGAGGGGGGGGGAGAAGATTTATGAAGAATTTCGTGGTATGTGAAAAGTGGATACTGAGAAAAGAGGGGGACGCGAATAGGATTTCCAGTTTCGATCCAAAAAACAAAACAAAACAAAAAACATATTTTTCTGTAGAAATGGGGCTAGGACAAAATTTCCCCACTCAAATAGATTCACACTTTAACTAAAGTCTTAAACTAAAATGAACATGGGCGCAAATTGTAACCTCAAACAAACGAAAAATTTAGCTAAAATTCAAAAAAAATAAACTGAAGAAAGATGAGAAAAATAGGTTTGAATTTTACCCGCACTTATCATAGAGAATCAGAGATAGGCGAATTCACCAAATCGCAAAGGCCATCCTTTTTGCCAATCACTCGACGACGAAGCCCCGCAAAGACCATTCATACAAACCCTCGAACCGTTGAATTGACAAAAACTCAAATTCACAAAAAAAGCCCTAACCAGTCCCCTTTTAATAAAAGACATCAAAACCACTGATAATACACTAAATTAGTACACGTAACGAGATGCATTGCAAATGTAAACTGAAGAAACACAACTGACCTTGAAACTATATATAAGTAACAGGATTGAGATCAAACGCTAATTGAAGAAAGTAAAGTCAAGTCACTAAGCCTTCTAAGCCTTATGATAAGTGACGTAAGGCTTAGAAGGCTTACAACAACATGTCACTAATGAACTAAGCAAAGAAGTAAGGAGTAGGTGAGATATTTCTTTCCTAAGCTGCTACTTGTATATGAGCAAACAGCTAATGTGCAAATGAGAATGAACAATGAACAAAAACATGTACCTTATTGCCAGAGAACTAATTGGATTGTACTTTTCATTTCCTAATGTCTATTGCCTTTTGCACCTCGTTCATGGAAATTATTAGAAGCAAGGTAGCCATTCTAGGGTGGTGCAATTGATTCGACAAAATCCAATTGCTAGTTGTAAACCAAATTTCACATCTCCCTAGCTTGAATATGAAAATCTTATTCCTCATACTAAATCGCTCCTATAATTTCCATGAACAAGGTGCAAAGGCAATAGACACAAGGAAAATAAAATATTTGCTTTCAGTAAGAACTAATAAACTTGTAGAATGCTTCGTCACAAATGGGGACAAATATGGTCATCATCATAAGCACATACAATACCAAGTCCAAAAGATTCACAACCTCAGTTTTCCTTTTGCACCAACTGTTTTCATTCCAGCTTTAGTCCCATGGTCCCAGGACCAGAATGTGATGTGGTAGCCCCTTACGTGAACTCCTTCCCGAAATTAAGATGATCATTTGGCAAATAGGTGGCACATTGCCAACCAAATTCAATCAGACGAATATGCTGAGTGAAAAGCTTATGCAGTTAAAAGTCAAGTATCCTTGTCTTGAATGACCCAAAACAGCTACCAGAAGTGACATAAGAAGTCCCACTTGAACCGCCAATGGGGACCTGATTAACATTCTAGAACCAATGACCTCTGTTTTTTCAGCATTATTGAGTATTCACGTGGCTTCTATTACTACTATTATTGATGCTTAAAAACTCTTTTACTAAAAACAATAGAGTTTTTCTGAACCTATGTAGCTCATTAAACCAGAAGATCTTCATGTAAGGTTTCTAGCCTTCTAAGCCTTATGATTCAGTGACATGTTGTAAAATCCAATGACTTGTGTGATTTAACAATCATAGCGACACCATAAATGGAATAAATGCATCATTTAAAGCGATTCACGTGGCTTCTATTATGTCTATTACTGATGCTTACAAACTCTTTTACTAAAAAGAAATAAATTTCTCTGAACCTATGAAGCTCATTAAACCATGAAGATCTTCGTGTAGGGTTTCTAGCCTTCTAAGCCTAATGATTCAGTGACACATTGTAAAATCAAGTGATTTGTGTGATTTAACGATAATAGGAACACCATAGATGGAATACATGCATCATTTGAAACGACAACACTAAAGCAAATTTACAACTATATAACCATACCACGCATCATAGAAACTGAAAAGCAAAAGCATATTTACCTCTGCAAAATAGAAAACCCTAGAACAGACCAAATCTCGTGTCTTCTTTGTTGTAGCCCTACCCAACACAAAAATGAAGCAATAAGAAATTGTGTCTCCTTTAGAAGGAAGGCAACAACCGCTACAATAGTGCTTTGCTATGAAGCACGGATACTTTATTTTGGCCTCCGTATCACGTATTGTATCCGTATCGGATACCGATACTCTCCGGATACATATCCGATACGCTTTTTAAAGTATCCTGCTTTTAGAATTATTTTTGGGCATCCCGATACGTTTTGGATACGCGCGGATACTCTTGGATACACTCTGGATACTATCCAATACGTTTTGGATACAAGCGGGGGTAAATATGTTATTACTTAAAATTTATGGGTTAAAATTGCAAGTAGGACTATATTTTTCTTTTTCCCCCACCAATCAACACCAGAAACACACCGACGATATCCTCTCTCTCTCTCGTTGTGTGTATGTAACTATATATATATATATATATATATAACTATATAGATATAGATATATATGCATATAACTATACGTGAATATATCTCTCTCAACATGTGAAATGGCGAACTTGTGTAATGGAAAACTTTAATCATAAGTGAAATTTTAGGAATTAAAAATTATATACAATATATTTTTTTTAGGAATTATATTCAATGTATCCCCCAACGTATCGTATCCTTCTTTTTGGAAAATCACGTATCTGCGTCTCCGTATCGTATCATATCCGTATCCGTATCCGTGCTTCTTAGGTGCTTTGAGGATGAGGGAGTACAATTTCTTGAGTAAAATCAAGACAACCAAGCATTCTTCTCTCTCACTCTCAATCGATCGGTTGAGGAAGTACACAATTTGAGTAAAAGGAGAACAAAGTACAATTTGGTTGAGTAAAATAAGGGGAACCCAGCATTCCTCTCTCAACCCCGAGAGCGCCGTAGCTTTTACCCAGTAAGAACAGCCCATATGATTCAGATACTCGTCCATAAAAAAATTGGGACTGAATGAATAAAGAAACCTAATCAATCGATTGGAGCTTTGAGAAAGAGATGAAAACAAACCTGATTCAACCACAACTGAAGCTCAATGGAAGCCCGTCTCAGTGATTTACCAGCGGAATTAAAGGTTCGAAATCCAGGGGATGAAGCTTCAGCGAACAGTGTTCAGTCGATCTTTGCTTCAGTCATCTTCGTTTTGTGTCGGTGAGGTCTATTCCAATTCCCTCTCTTCGAATGACGTATAAAGGAGATGGAGATCGAGAGATGACGTATAGAAGACAAAAGAGACCGGTGCTTTGATGAGGTAAGATCGCCGCCACAACAGTAATCGCGTGTACTGCATCTTGCTGACAAAGAAACGGGAAAACTGGATGATCGCCGGAAGAAAAGGTAGCGTGAATGAAGCAAAAGATAAAATACCCAAACAAATCTGGAAAAAAAAAAAAACCCAAACAATATTTTGGTGAAATTCAGAACGCAAAATACCAAACTTACCCAAAGACCAACACATGCAAGACCAAATGGAAGAAAAAACTTCAGAGGATGATAATGTAATTTCAACACATGCCTTGGCTTACCATCTCTGATTCTTCTTATTACAAGTGTATTGATAATTTGTAGATCCAGACTTTTAGGTTGTCTTTGTATTTGTGGACTTGGAATGAGCGGATTTGGTGATAAATATTAATGAGAATAGCTCAAATTCAGACATTGTCATTTATTGTCTGAATTTCAAGATTGAGTACGAGCTTTGTTATGATGGATTTGATGTGACAATTTAACCATTGTGATTTCAACGCTTGCACAAGGATCCCAATAAGCACATCTGTTCTACCTCTAATTTATCTTCATTCACTTTCACAAGCCTAGAAAGTATTCACCAAATCTCTTCATCTACTCTATCCAAACGGAGCCTTCTCCTTCTACCCTTATAAGAACATGGAAGTACCCTCAACGGTTTAACCAAACACTATCAATTTATGAACCTTCAATATGCTTATTCTAACTACAACACTAGTGAAATGCTGTTCAAAATCAACAATTACCCAGTAAATCTGAACACACAGCCGGCTGCTTTAGGATTGAAAGGGTTCAAAAAATACACTAAATTTACTTTTCCAACGTGTAATTCGATTATTCATACAAAGCTGAAGTAAGCGAAACCTCTAAAATTTGTGAGAGTCTAGCAAAATCAAAATTAAAATCAGCCCAATAAATCTTTAACCAATCATCAAAAGGAAAAAAAAAAATTCACAGTCCACACCCTTGAAAACTAAACCACACAAACTGAAAACAAAACTCAAAAAAGGGAAAAGAAATCAAGCAACCATTTTCATATGCACGGTCATCATTTTTGGATACGAAACCCTTTGACAAAACACAAGCGTCGAGTATTTTTGAATCAGTTCCCATTCCACTCCTCTCGAAAAAAATTCAAATTGCCAATGATAAACACAAAGCCGTTACACACACACACACACCCAGAGACAGAGAGAGAATAGATCTGAGGACGGCGGCGGAATGGAGAGTGAAATCCGCTTACCGATGTGGTGGCGGAATGGAGATCGATCGCTGTGTCGATGTTGATAATCGGGGATGGTGTGGACAAGGCGGCGTACGTGGTGGGGGCGACGGAGGCGAGGACGGCGCTGGTGGAGGACGGCGGTGCAGATCGTGGAGGTTTCGTAGAGGTTAGAGAGAAGGGAGGCTGGGAGAGAACTGACGGGAAAAGAAACTTTTACATATTCGGGGATACCAAGCCCCATGTATCCCTCCGGTCGGTTTCTCATTTTTCGGCCATTTTTTATCACATTTAGATGATCGGTTCCATTCATTTTGTAGAGTTCGGCGAGAACCTTAGCCATACGAAAAATTGTGTTCTCCGTTCATGGGGCTTGGTATCCCCGGTATATGTAAAAGTTTCTCGGCGTGCAACTTGACTAACTCCGAGGACCCAATTTCACCACCAATTTACGATGAGCTCAATTAAAACAGGAGCAAACAGAGTCTATAATCTATTTCTAGATCAAGTACTTTGAAGCCGTTCCGGATTTAGAAAAAGGAAGTTTTAGAAAAGGAATGTAATTTCAAACTCTAAAATCATGTGTTTACAGAAATAATTTTCTTACCAATATGGATCTTGTTTGATAGATCTCTTTGAGATCTTTTAAACGATGCCAAAAAAATTGAAAAATTATTTTTCATTTTCGTTATATTTAAGTTTAAAATTATCTTCCTTTTGAAAAAGAAGATTTTTGAAGAAAGCAAAACGGGCCTTCATTGACTATAATCCACCCAACTGCTATTTCTAATGGTCCAAAGTCCAGCGACAATTTTTAGCACCCAAAATCAGCCCATTGTCCAAGTGTCATTTGAATCTCCAAGGACCAAACCTTATCAACAGTTTTTTTTAAAACAAAATTCAAAATAGAATCTAATTAAGTGAGTACTACTACATTTTAACCCAGAAGAAAGGGTTGGGGTTTGAGCATCCGCATTTGGTACATTTAAGACCATTTTTGGGTCATTTTTTTCCCTTTACAAGTCAGGTAACATCTTTTTGTTATTTTTGCACTCCATTTGAGGCCATGTTTTGATAAGATTCTTTTTGTTATTTTTGTCATTTCCACGAGATATGTCATTATTTCACAACAGATCACAATTAATTCAAAAAATAAGTACTTGTTTCATTTAGCGAAACGTGACCTGAGTGCTTTAGAGAGTGAGTTACATGGAGACCTCTAGGGTGTGGATTTTCTATAGCTTGTGTTGTAGAGAACTTTAAGAGTAAGTTTACCAGTTGTTAGTAAAAATGCCTGCACTTTTTTTATTTTACATACTCACATCTCTTTCAATACTACACCAATATTATTTATTTAACCTATTCTCTATTAAAATATTATTACTTTTATTTCCCTTTTCCTTTTCTGAGGAGAGAGAAAGAGAGAGAAACAATTAATAAAATAATAGATACATAGTGAATAGTGCTTAGATATATTTACTAATTCACTGTTCATGAAAGGATTTTATCTAGGCCTCTACCTAATTTGCTGCAATGCTCATTTGGGGGTTTTGCTTAGATAAAATAGCTAAAAAGTTTTTTTTACCTCTTTTGATAAACTTGCTCTAAGGAGGGGGCAAAAAATAGGGCCCCATATTTAACACTAACAAAATCCCTAAAAGTATCAAATGAACTATTTTTTCATTCTGTACCAAACAATCCCCCTAACAGACCATTTTTGGGTCTCACTTTTACACTTTTTGTCATAGAACCCCCAAATTCTAAATACATGGCCTTATGTTCACATGGGTCTCTAGACTCAACACCTTTCTCTGCACACCGTTCACAAAATTTTTATCTTTAATTATTACTCTCATTTTTCTATCTATCTCCCTCTACTCATTACTCTAAAACCTCCATTAAAATCCAAGCCAATCAGTGACATTTTTTGTCATCCGACTTTGGACCCTTTAGACTCCTCTGAGTAGTTTAGAGAATCCATTATTTAAACAAATCACGTCTTGTAATAGAATTAGGTTTGGGAATGGATTGAAAGCCTTCGGATGTTTCAGCAGTACCCACAAAAAAAAAAGAAGAAGAAGAAGAAGAGCCTTTGCATGGATTTGAGTCAATTAGTCCCAGCCTTGATTCAATCTGGCAACTTCTTTCTTTTGAGCAGGCTTTGATACTTGGGCTTTTGCACGATTTGGCCCAATATAAACTTTTTAACTATTCCGATGTTATTACAGTAGCGACATTCTTCAATTCCTTGAGCAGGTTTTGGATGGAATTTAATTAGCTTGTTAGTTTATTATGGTCCGTCCAGGCCAGGGGTGTTCATGGGTCGGGTTGATCCGGTTAAGGTTGTAGTTTTTGGCTAATTCGTACTTGGCAAGTTGATAATTTTTTACACCGCCGCCAATCCATCGACTTTTAAACCTAGCGGGCTGGGGTCGATTTTTCTCTCTTTCGATTTCGACTTATTTAGAGATGTTTTTTTTTTGGTTGGGATCCTCGAACCATCTAGATCGTCACAATTGAAATATGGCAAAACATATGACAAAGTAGTGCTTTGCTGCCCAAAGTAGCTTGATGCAAAATTTGGCTACGCAAATGTGACGGCCCGTGACTGCTGACCTGCTAACCCTTAATCTAATCACGTGGCTCAAAATTTGATTTTACCTTAGCAGGAAGCGAATTCACGTGGAGTTGGGAGGGGTGATAGAGACTACACGCTAGCTACTTGATTTCCTTCTCATCTCTTCCATGTAAACTCTTCCTTATATTTTGGAGAAAAAACTTGATATTTCTTGGGAGAGGTGGCCAGGAGTGTGGAAAATGAGACGTGGATGAATTTTGTTCCTTCTGTTTTCTATTGTGAAGAGATATATAGCACATACAGTAATATAGAAGAGGAAGGAAAAAAAAAAGTAAATAGAAGAGAAAAGAGTAGAAAGTGCGTAAGGGAAAATTATGTAAATATTTAAGTGAGTGATACCTTTTCAATGATTGTTTGGTTGTTCATATTGATTTGGTAGCATAAAACATTCAATTCTATTATGTACGTTTTGGTCGTGGTGCTTAAGGATTCGGATCGTTATAGTTGGTATTAAAACATAATTCTGGTCTATTTGGTGGGGACAACCTCTAGAATTTGGTTATGAGCCTGATGATGTGCTAGTTGTACAAAACTAAATGCCACACCATGACCACCAGGGGAAGGTTGCTGGACCAATGCAACGAAAACGTTGTAGTCAAGGTGAGGAGATTGTAAAGTCCCACACGAGACTTCGAGGAAAAAATAGGGTGTTGTTTACACCTGTTTTTGGCACCAAATCTTGAGATAGCGTCGGAGAGCCATTTAAATGAAATTCGTTTAAATTGGGCTGTGAATTAAGAGTTTAATAAGCTGAAAATTAATGGGTTATGTATCAAAAAGCCCAATTAGTTTTTATTTGACTGCATGGGATATGAGACAAGGCCTTTTTGAGCTTAATTATTCAGATGAAATTCTAAGAGGCCCATAGCTCATGGAAAATAATTGAGGTTCTGGAAGGATCTTTAAGGGTAAAACATATAATAAGACTATCTAATTTAATTAGATGGGCCATTACACATGATCACCATAAAATAAGGAAGTGGGTTGGCATGAGGTGGCCCATTACCCTTGAGATAACTTCTAATAAACCCATGATCTCAAATAACTGCTACAGCGTGCATGGGGCATGGGACACTTGTCCAATTCAAAGGAGGCAGTTGATTTTCGAAGCTCAGCAAAACCGTGAAGCCTCTCGCCTATAAATACAAGAACTCAAGACAGAAAAAGGGTTTCCACACCAATCAAGTTCAACGCTTATAATCAAAGCCTTTCCAGCGAAGCAATTATCTCACTTTTCTCACATTCACTCAATTATTTCTTCAAGTAATTCAGGTTTTTATCTCTCTTATACCCTAATTTTATTATTACGACATAATAAAATTATTCATGTAACGCCCCCAAAATCAGGGTACGTTAAATAAACATTTTATTATCAAAATGAAGCGAGTCCAACTCGTTATTACATCATAACTCTCGTAAGAGCTTTTTGAAATACAAAATAGGACAACAAAAGGAAACTAGGGTTCCTACTCTACGGCTCCTCTTGTTTCTTCATCCTAGCCAGCTCCTCAGCTCCGGACGCCTCCAAGTGAACTGTCCATCTTGATCATCTACAAAGTCTGACACATTATACCGGCGTCGCCACCAATATAATATGTCAGGGTCACCACAAGGCAACACCGTGAGCTACGAAAGCTCAATAGAGTAACCCCATACCCGCTAACCCATAACTTACAAACAGATGATCATAGAAATCAAACTAATAACAATAGCACATCCACATTCTCATTGGTGTCCAAGTTTTACCGTGTTTCTCCTACGCGACTCATCGTAGACCGTGTCAATCATTTTCCATTTACAAAACCGTTTTTCGAAATCATTTGACATTGGCTTCGTACCGCGGATAACCAAGCCTTTCAAAATCTTTAGCATTGGCTCCGTACCGCGGATAACCAAGCCATACTCACCCAACCTCGGTTCCGCCGTTCCGGGTTCTCGAGTATCCTCACAATGGTTCCGCCGCACCGGGTTCCCATTGGCACACATTGCATTGGCTCCTCTCCACGGATAACCAAGCCATACCTCACCATGGTTCCGCTGCTCCGGGTTCCCATGGGAACGCACAATGGTTCCGCTGCTCCGGGTTCCCATTGGCACACACCCTCACAATGGTTCCGCTGCTCCGGTTTCCCATTGGAACACACACACACCTCACACAACGGGTAAGTCCGGCCACGTTGCGGTTTTCAACACATTTCAACATTTTTCAACACACCCTAGGTGTCATGTCACTAACTTTCTCGATAGAAGTGTCTCGTTACATGCAAAGACTCCGTGGTAAGACATATCACATACGTAAACAACAAATCATTCATCGTAATCCGACAAGATCATCCAACTCTATAATATATCACAAGTAACTCAAACAACTCACATAAGCATGCTCATAATCATTTTCAAGATCAAAATACAAATACTTGAAATGGAAAGTAAATAAAGATAACTCACTTTAAAAGGGAAGAATACGAGATCTTACATATACATAGGAATAGGGCAAGAGTATCCTACCTTGATCCGAAACTAGTCGGGGCCGAATAAGCTAGGTGGAAAATTCCCCCGAATCTGGACCGAACTTCGGACGGCAGTAACTCGGTCAATCTTTGGCCGAATAGAGTCGTTCTTGGGTCTAGAACGAAGCTCTCGAAACCCTTTACAACTCTCGAGAAGGAAGTAAATCCTAGAAATGACTTTAGGTTGGAGAAAAATGGGGACGAAGCAAAGGACAGTAAGCTGTCCAGAAAATAGAAATCCAGAAATTTTACTGAACTTCGGATGGCAATATCTGGGTCATTTCTTAACCGATTGGGGTGATTCTTGAGCCTAACTTCAAGGTTTTGAAGTGCTCTACAACTTTCCACAAGGAAGTTAATCCTAAAAACTACTCTAAACAGGAGAAAACTGGGGATTTTAGGACGGGACAGTGGCTGCCCAGAAACTGGAAATGGTTTCTAGAGAGAAGGAAGAGCTTATTGTTTGAGGTGTGCTTTGAAAGGCTTGGAATGGCCTTCTATTTATAGGCAAAGGGCTTGGCCTTCTCCTCTCTCCCTCTCTAAGTCTCACCTTGACACTTGGCAATGAATCTTGAAAGATCAAAACTAATCCTAGACTTGTAAGGCTATTTTTGTACCTTGGTGATATTCTTGGATCAAATGGAGGGTTGAGATGAGAATGGTACATGATCAAAGGGTCAAGAAGTTGCAAGGTGTCCAATAAGTACATCTAATCAAATCCCACTTTTAAGCACAAATCAAGGAAAAATCCTAGGGTTGCATGGCTACTTTGTGCCAAGATTTGATCTTGGATCAATTGGATGACTAAGATTGATCCTTGGTGGGCAAGAAAGATATTGGTACAAGATCTAATGGTTTAAACAAGTGCAAGGTGTATACAAGAGTACATTGGAGGTTAATGGAGAGTTAGATACACCAAGGATTTTGAAAGATCAAGAAGATCAACCAAGGTACAATCAAATCCCTTCTTTCCTCTTTCCTCTCTCTTTCTCCCTCTCTCCCCCTCTCTCTCTCGGCCCTCTCTCTCCTCTCTCTCTCTCTCTCTCTCTCTCCGGCCTCTCTCTCCTCTCTCCCTCTCTCTCTTCTCAAGTACATATATATATATATATGTATGCAAGAAACAATTAAACAATGGTACTTTTGTACCAAAAGATCAAAGGTAGACTTTAAAGGCTAGGATTTTCCTAACAACTAATAAATAGGCATTAACCAACCAAGTACTTATATATATATATATACACATGTACCAAATGATCTTGGAAGATCAAAATCCCAATAAAATAATGCCAAGGGTACTTTAGGAAATCTTAGTACTATTACTTTTATATTAAAATAATGGATACTTAACACATGGGTTTAAAGGAAAAGATAAAATAAATCAACCCATGTACTTAGGTGGAAGAACAACCTATTACCCAATGGGTAATAACCACCCTAACCTTTATTATCCAATGGATAATGGTTGCTAGGGAGATTAAACATTAAAGTAATCCAAAAAGGTACTTTAAAGTAATCAAAAAGTTGCTTTTTACTATTCATAGTACTTTAATCAAGTAAACTTTTAATATAAACAAATGGGGTTTCTATTATCCAATGGATAATAGTTTCCCTAACATTTATTGTCCAATGGACAAAGAATATATCCAAAATAATTAAAAGAAAAAGAATATTCAAATTTCAAGTTTAGGGTTCAAAAAGTTCAAAAGGTTCAAGGGGGGGCAAAACGGTCATTTTGCGGTTAGATAAAAGTAACTAGGTAACTTCCTAGCTTAGTTTCTCCAACCGGATGGTTAAAAACTAGTTAGGCATGCTAAGCGGACTAAAGCGGCAAGAAATAATTTTTCAAGGGGCAAAAATGTAATTTTGACAAATCACAAGGAAAATAAAAGCAAATCCAAGTAATAAAAATAAAATTCAAATATTTAACGAAATTTTTAACGACAAAAAATCAAGGTCGTTACAATTCATATCTATCTTGCACCCCTAACTTTATTATTACGATATAATAGAATTATTCTTACATTGTTACCTTTTTTTTTCTCACACGGTTGGAAAATTTTAAATCCATTTCGTTGTGGCAAACTACGAACCTCTATGTGGCCTCACTCTTTGGGTTACACGCAATCGCATCACATACGAATTCAGATTAGAGGCGCTTTCACCTTTCATACGTTGAACGTCGACAAGTCTTGGCACGCCCGCGCTCAATCCGCACACGCCTACCCAGTGGAAAAGTGGGAAACAGGTGTATATGAGATAATGCCGACCGCTACTGTTAACCTGAGGTACTTCATCGATCCTCTTTTTCTGTGATGGAAGTAAAATATTCAGACCTCGTTCCACTTTCCCTTCCTTTTCAAAAAGTTCTTTTTTTTCAAATTTCAAACTCAAATATAATGATCTAATGAAAATAAAAAATTATTTTTTGATTTTTTTTGCACCGTATAAAAGATCTCAATGAGATCTATCAAACAAGATCCATATTAGTAGAAAAATTATTTGCGTAAATACATGATTTTTGACCTTGAAATTTACCTTCTTTTTCTAAAACCCACTTTTTTAAAAACCGGAACGGCACCTCATTCCATTACCTTTGACTTCAACCGTTCCATATTTTGTAATCCACTTTGGCTACTGAGATATTTCTGAAAATGGCCACTTTGTTTGGTTTAGATTTTAGAAAGTTATTTTTGAGAGTTTAAGTGGTAATGAGTAGAAAGAGATAGAGAGAAAAATTTATTGAAAACTGTGTTGAGAGTAAAAAGTTACTCTCAAAACTGTGAACCAAACGAAGTGGTTGTACTTTAAAAAGTATAATCACTCCGCTTGGTTCACTATTTTAAGAGTAACTTTTATTCTCGGTATAATTTTTAATAAATTTTTCTCTCTATTTCTTTCCACTCATTATCACTCAACTTTCAAAAATAACTTTCTAAAATTTCAACCAAGTGAATGTCTTTCTTTGCAATACCTCTCTTATTTAAGAGATATTAATTATTTTTCCATTAAACAAAGCTTTCATAGAATCTTTAAAAAATATTGAAAAGTATAAATAACTTACACATGACCCATATCCCATATGCCGAATAATGGACAAAAAAGGTCTTTTTGGCATATTTTAAGGCTTCGTTTGATAACAGTGATAGATAGATGAGATTCGTAAGGAGATGAGATTAGGATTGGAATTGATAATGAGATGGGAGGTAATGTGAATGGATTGATAATGAGTATGTTTGTTTGGAATGAGATTCGATAATGAGATTTTAATATTATATTTGTTTGAGATGAGATTAGATGATGTGATTGGATTGATAAAAGAAATTGGTAATGAGAAGAGATTGATAATGAGGAGAAGTTAGGATGGGATTGTGAATACCAAGTCCCAGGAGGGATACGTAATACCCCCTATGGAGCTCACTGCTCATCCCAACGGAGTAATAATCCGGTTATCAAACAGAGGTTTTGGAAGCCCTTGGGCTTGGGATTGGTAGTCCAATCCTAAGGTATAGTGATGTAGGACAAAAATGGAAAGTTTTTGTATTTTATTTTTATTGTTTTAGGTTAAAATTATTAACTTTCCGTATTCAGTTTGATTTTGATTTTTACCTTTATTAGGATTCTTGGTCTACAAGAATTAAGATTATATTTTAATTAATTAGAAAATATTTTTTTTAATGCCTTTTGTTTTGGCATGATTTAAAATTTCTTTTACGGTAGAATTTTTAGGGTTAAAATCTCATACAAAGAGCTGTAACCTATTCAATTATTCAACTTTTAAAACTTTTACATCAACAATATTCAGAGTTTTTCTCTTTCTTTTTTGTGCGCAAGATTTGCTCGTTGCGACGAGCTGTTTATTTTGTTTGGAGTAGTACGCTAACTAGTCTCTCGTAAATTCCGCTACGTCAAGTGGTATCAGAGCCACACTCACACCCATTGACGTTGGTCTTGGGCTTGCTGACCTAAGGAAGATGATGGAGGATAACCGAACATAATCGCAGGATCGAATCACTCTGTTAGCCGAGGTCCGTCAAGATACTCGCACTCAGTTCGCAAAGATCCGTGAGTTGCTGCAGGGGTTGACTCTACAAAATCGCCAAAGGCCAAAAAGGGTTGAGAATGATTGCGTGTTGAGATTTTTCCATCGCCAACCTCCTAACCAGAATAGGAATCGCGTTGAGAGATTTGTCCGCAACCAACCTATTCACCAAAACATCTCCGGAGGATATTCTTGTCATCAATTTAGAATGGAAGATGAATATGAAGGTGTTGATGGTTACAATAAATATAGGTCCATGCAGCGACGTTCGAAGTTCAATGAGCGTAATAGCATGAAGCATGACTCTTCAAATTTTGTTGTACAACAACATATTCCTAATTTTGACGGTTACTGCCATGCCGAAAGTATTATTTATTGGTTTCGCAAAGTTGACAAATTTTTTGAGTTTTACACTGGTATTCCGAAAGAAAAGGAGGTCAACTATGTGGCGTGTAAATTATATGGCTACGCTTCCACATGGTGGGAGAAATTGCAAGCCAACCGAAGACGAGAATTTAAACAACCTATCAGGGCGTGGCTGAGGATGAGAAAATTGATGAGCACGAGATTTCTTCAGATAAATCATGGAAAGATGTTGTATGAAGAGTATCAGAGGAAGTTTGAGTCAAAACAAATGTTCCAAGATAATTTTGATTTGTAATATAGCCATGTTACTAATGATACAAATTGTTCAAGAAACAAGCCAATGAGTTCAATGACTCAATTAAGCTCCAAAGGTCAAAACATGAAGTAAAGTTCCTTCAAGTTCTAGTCAGGTGGTGTTCCACTTTTGAAAAAGTTCTTTTTTTTCAAACGAAGGTAATTTCAAACTCAAATATAATGAAAATGAAAAATATTTTTTCAATTTTTTTGTTACCGTTTAAAAGATTGTAACGAGATCTATTAAATGAGATCCATATTAGTAAAAAAATTATTTGTGTAAACACATGATTTTTAAGTTTGAAATTACCTTCTTTTTCTAATTTTTTTTTTCGAGAAACCGGAACACCCCCTCAGTCGTTTCACAATGAGTTTGGTGAATTTGGGGTTTCAAAATATGGAGACCAACTACAAGTTGATGAGGCAGATGAGATTAAGTCTGATATAGAACTAAGAACCGAAGTCAGTCAAGAAAGGACTAGTGATGATGGAGATGGTAAAGATAATGGGGAAGCTTTAGAATTGAAGGAACATGAATTACCTATTGTTGATCTAGCACGTTCTGACCCTCATGACTATAAAACCTACTGCGCAGAGATGAGGTTCCACATATTTTATGGATATTTGAGGGACCAGAACTAGTTAAAGGTCAAGACAATCTGCAATATCAACATAAAGCTCACTTTATCGATTTTCTTGGAGTGCAACAATTTGATTGGATTCCCAGCATTCGTCTTATACATCTTATCAACAAGTTGAAGCATGAACAGAAAAAATCATTACATAAACACTTTTCTTTGAATGATTTTTGGAAGACAAATGAGAGGTTGAAGTATTCCACATATCTATTTCTTTGGAATGAAAGGTACCAAGTTTCTAATGAGAACTCGAGGGCAAGTTCTTTTGAAGAAAAAGAGACTGATATAGGACAAAAATGGAGAGTTTTTGTATTTTATTTTTATTGTTTTAGAATAAGATTTTGACTAGGAATATTTTCGTTTAGATTAGAATTATTAACTTTCCGTATTCAGTTTGATTTTGATTTCTACGTTTATTAGGATTCTTGGTCTACAAGAATTAGAATTTTATTTTAATTAATTAGAAAATTTCTTTTTTTTTAATGCCACTTGTTTTGGCATGATTTAAGATTTCTTTAACGGTAGGATTCCTAGGGTTAGGGTCTTATAAAAAGGGTTGCAACCTATTCAATTATTCAACTTTCAAAACTTTTATATTAACAATATTAAGAGTTTTTCTCTTTTTTTCTTGTGCGCAAGATTTGTTTATTGCGACAAGTTGTTTATCTCGTTTCGATTTGTACGCTAACTAGTCTCTCGTGAATTTCGCTGCGTTATATAGTCTGATTATCAAACGGGGCCTAAGTTAAGTTGATTGATGGTTGCTTGGCACAATTCAAGAGATTTTCTTCACCCACCAAACAACTAATCTTGATTTAGTTATGATTATGGTTAGGCCTGTTGCTGAAAGGGAAATGAGTATTTATTTGTTAAGAAGATAATTTCAAACTCAAAAATTATATGCTTACACAAATAATTTTTTATTAATATGGATCTTATTTGATAGATTTCATTAATGTCTTTAATACGGTGAAAAAATTAAAAAATTATTTTTCATTTATAATATTTTGAGTTTAAAAATATAAAATAAGTACTAATTTTTTAAAAAAATGTTCCGAAACGGGCCTTTAGAATAGCATGCATCTTTATCAAAGACAATAGGGGGCTCAATGACCAGTGAATGGAGTACTATTCAACCCGTGAAATGACAGTGGAGGGGCAGACGACACAGATATTGGCTGCCAATAAAGGCCTTTTCGGCTACCGACATGAGTTTTCATTGAGAAATTTGTCGGTACCAGGTGGCCGAGCGCACGTGGTACCTGAACAGTCTATTTGGGTTGTTCAAAATTGTATTGAACGGTTCAGATTGAAACTCTTTCTCTCCTCTCATCCCACCACTCTCTCTCCTCGATCCTTTTTCTCTCTCCAAATCTAAGTCATCCAAAACCGAAACGGACGGCCCGGATATGCCGAACGGACACTACCTAATACCCACCCGGCACTGAAAAATTTCTCCTTTCAAGCTAACGAAAGGGTATTGGACACTGTTGAATATGAAAGGCCACTATAGGAACAGTCTTTTGACAAGTTGTTGTTGCCATAGGTTTTTTTCCAGGAAAGGACTATGTGGAGTATGACTTGTTATCTTGAATTGTGGGCCTATACAACTAATTGATGTACTCCACAAAAGTAGGATAAAAGTTAGCTTGTAAGGTCTATTCATTGAGCCCCCTATTGTCTTTGACAAAGATGCTATACTAACCATGACAAAGTAGCCATAATCCTAGCTAAATCAAAATTAGTTGTTGGGTGGGTGATGAAAATTTCTTGTATATTGTCTCTACATAAGTTGAAAACTGAAAAGTGTGATTGATCTTTGGGATAATCAAGTTTGATTTGAAACAATTAACTTAATCCCTCCAGTTGCAAAGTAATGACACAATATATCGTAATACCTACTACGCGCGCAATATCAAATCTTTTGTTTAGGGTTTGAAATCTTCTAGCAACACTTAACGAGGTCAGTTCATAGGAAATTGTGTCTCAATTTTACATGAGGCATGCTAGTAGATGATGTAATAATTAGACGATGAATCAAGGCTATTTTTATGTCTAAAAGTCATTAACTATTAGTTTTCGTAGTTTTGAACAACCCCAATATTAGTTCAAATAACAAATTATATATAATGCTGTTTCCATATGACTTGAGTTTTTTTCCGACATGCACGTAGTACGGTAATTGGAGATGCCTATGAAAGTTTTTTTACTCAAGCTCAAGCAATGTTATTAACACTAAAAATGCGTTGTAATTTTTAAGAAAATTAGTGGATGCCCATGCTTAAAGGCACGTCGGAATGTATTATAGTCCTAACTTAAATAAATTGCTTGTACTATCTGATTGTTCTACGGGATAGTTGTAATCTCCACAAAGTGTTATTTACCATTTTGAGATATTTTGCTATTTAATAGACAACATTATTTTACGTAGGGATACATTGCCTAAAAAATGTAAATAGAGATGAATAAATTTATTAAGAGAATATATTCTCTGTATCTTTTTAAAAAGAAATGATGAGATGGCTATAAATTTAATATGAAATGATCTAACGGTTATAGAGGTTGTTTTCATTTATATGCCTAGACATTTTCAACAGAAACCGTTTTGTTTTATACTCCCTCCGTTTGGATTTAATAGTCATTTTTTGGAGTTCGTATCATTTTTCAATCGATTATATCTAGTAATTTATAATATTTAATGTAATTTTGAAAATATTGTCTTATAGAACTAATTGAAATCTATTAAACAAGATCTGTATTGGATATAAAATTCATTACCAAATTCAGAGATATAACTCATTTTTTATCCAATTAAAATTGAACGATGGACTATATATTAAATCCGGACGGAGGGAGTAATATAAATAAGGGGTTGGCCTAGTAATCCTATCTAGTGCCTTAGGCATTTTCTCATTTCTTATGGCCCAGGTTCAATTCTTCTTTTTAGCAACTCTTGGAACCACTTCATCTCAACTCATACACTTGGGACACCCTGCATTAGCAGAAAAGACAACAAATTAACTAGATGCACTTTTTCAATTTATTTTTGAATTCAAAAAGTAGACACACTTCAATAAAAGGTGCTCCAAATAAAAAATGAACACACAATAATGAATTTTGCAAATTGCTTTTCCCACCCCCTGACACACACAACCCCCCCCCCCAGGACCCCACAGCAAATTTCCCCTATTTACCCCCGCCACCCCTCACATTTACCCCTCCACCCCCGGCTCCCAGCCCTCGTTCCAGTTTGTTTTCTTCTTTTTTATTTCTTTTTCTTTTTTTTCATTTGAATTTTTTTTAATTTTCAATTACTTTCTTCCCCCCGCACCCC
>BPLS01000159.1:59198-79042 GCA_019656275.1 Rhododendron kiyosumense | reverse complement strand
CTCTCTCTCTCTCTCTCTCTCTCTCTCTCTCTCTCTCTCTCTCTCTCTCAGAGATAAGAACATGGTCTCTATATGTGAACCATTCAAATTTCAAGTACCCCTTAAAAAAAAACAACAAAAAAAACCATGGATAACAGTAGCCACGTTAAAAATCGTACTTATCGGATGTCATTTAAGATGTTTTCCAAACACATTTAATTATTGTTAGACCGCTTTTATATCATCTCTCCTAAAATCAATTGATGGGAGGAAGGATTTCAATTAAGTTTTTTATGGCAATCGACATTGACGCTCCTGCGACTCGAACCCATGGCTTCCTGGCTCTGATACCACTTGAAAAATCATAGCTCGCCTAGGAAAATAAATATTTGCTACTATTTTTTAATCTCAATCAATGATTCACCAATCAATAACTAAACAAATCATATAAACGGTAAGCAAACAATTGAAGAACGCAACGATGTACGTGGAAAACCCTAAGGCTCCGTTCAGTTGCCAGGAATGTTGTACCGGAAAATTATTCTCAGAAAAAATTAAGTAAAGTGAAGTAAAAGAAAAAGAAATTTATTTTCCTATGAGTGTTCATTTGACAATTTTTTTTTGTTGGAAAACTAAAGTTTAGTGGTTCATTTACCGGGAAAAGACATTTATGAGAAACTTCTTTATTTTTATTCCCATGGCTAATTTCAAATAAAATTAACTTTAAGGGCTAAATAATAGGCTATCATATTTCAAAAATTAACACATACGGAAAATGTATTTTATCTAATGCAAAGCCTTAACATGAAATGAAAAAATCGACTTGCAATTTTCTATTCAATTTGCTATATTCTGAATGGTCATGCAATTTTCCCATTTAAATTGACATTCTATGTTAATCAACCGTACAAATGAAGTTTAAAAATAAGTATATGATTACTAAATACATAAATATTAAACAACTATGTTTGATTAGTTGCCGATGCAAAAACTCATTGAAAATTAGTTAGTATGAAACAAAATTGAAGACTAATGACAAGATAAATAAATACTTCAAAAAAAATAAAATTAAACTACCAATTTTTTTCCAAAACAATTATCTTAGAAAACACTATAATAGTCGAAATTGTTGTTACTCACGTAAATCTCAAAGTGTCTTTCTAAGAATCTAATTCGTATTTTTTTGGTATTGGCGTCATTTACTTTTTTTTTTACCCGCCAATTATTTTGGCCCCACAATGAAGAAAACTTTTTTCATGACGCAAAATCCTATGCTTTTGGCCGGATCACTTTTGCAATAAAGTAAATCTTGGAGGAAAACTTAAAAATAAGTTTCCCACTACTTTCTTGTCAACTGAACAATACAAAAGTTATGAGAAAGTTGATTTTTCTATCATTTCCTGTACTTTCCTAGCAACTAAACGAGGCCTAAATGAGAAAAACCCACAAGAAAGAATTAAACACTATAAACATTGTGTAGTTACAAGTAATCTTATCCAGTGCTTGACCGCCGTTGCCTTAAATCCACAAACCTTCTGTTTGCCTCCCGAAAATTCACCAAAGGACTTTAACTTGCCCGGGAATCCTCCTTGAAGCTTTTCTCAAATTTATTGAAGAAGATATTGAAATCTCTCGTAGAAGTCTTGTACGCTCAATGATCCATCAATCTCATTGTACTCCAAGGTTGAAAGCAAAGCCACTCAAGAATTTTTCTATTCAAAAAACGGCGTGTATATTGGCTACTCTCTCATTCTCAATCACAATACACGTTTTGTATATATGCTGGCTTGTCCACTGCTTTTGCTGGCCCATTTTCTTTTTATACGGCTGTATTCCAAACCTAGGAAAAGCAACTTCCATATATATATGGCTGCCCCCTTGTGTCTTACCTTTTGTTTTCACGTTGCTTTCTTTTAAAAAAAACAAAAAACAGAAGGTGCCGATGTATTGATAATCGATTGATCCCTCTATCAATCCATCTCGCTATAGTCGACCTCCTCTTTTTTTTTTTAATTCAAAACGCTCACTCTCGATTACAAATAATAATGATTTCTTCCACTTTAATCCTATACAAACTCGCTACGCTTAGAAAAGATAAAAAGAAATTACAACTCGTCGATAAAGAATGGAATACAAAAGAAAATGTGTTTTGTCAATTGAATTGCCAAATAAGAGAGACCACAGAATATGGACCTTACAATTATCTTGAGAAAATTAGTTTTAAAAACATTGCAACACTATATTAAAACCCTTTTTTTTTTTTTGCAAGATGGATGTGTTTTGAAAACATCTCAATGGGAGCATTTTTATTATCGAAACGAGCCTGAGAAAGCCCGAAAGTAGGTCGGTTAGGACCGTTCAGTGCCTCCAAGGGACTGCAAAGAAGCCATGTCCCATCGAAAACCATGTAGTAAACATACCCCTTTGATTTCGACACCATTTTTTTTTTTGGAGTTTCTCACCAATATGATCGTTGAAGATATCTTACGGTTTGTATGTATTCAAAAAATATGCAAATTGAGGAAGAATTTTCGAGATAAAAGAAGAAGAAAAGAGAAAATATAATATGAATTTCAATAGAGGAGTTGATTTTATTTTTTTATCCTCGTAGAGAAATTGATACTCACACTCTCTTATTTGTTATTCACACTATTTTTTTTTGTTTTTTATCAAAAACAAAATACAAACACTTTCAACACAACAAAATAAAAAAAGGAAGTATGGATAATAAAAAAGAAGAAGTGCGAATGTCAACTTCCTTTGGATACATTCCAAAGTGTTGGAAACACATGTGAAAAGATATGGTCATATATACAAGGAGGATTGGGCCATATCCTAATGCTTAGGCTTTGGGGCCTAGTGCAAAGACCAATACGTATATAAATTGAAGAGGCCCAATTTGTAAATAGATTGAACAAGAGGAAATCGATACTTGGTTGGAAGATAAATACTACGGAAAAATGATGACCCATTACGTGTTTTGATAATTAATATCCGTCAAAGATATTTTCAGCGTTATCAAATGCACTGCAAGTTACATCGAATGCGTGTAGTTAGTGTTTATAACGTAGGTCGAGCCACGAAAGCAAAGTGCAAACTATGAACGCCATCTTGTAATTAATGATTCTAGGTCAGTACGTGGGAGCATTTGATTCCCGTCAAAAAGGGGATACCGGACATGGCACGCTATGAACGCCATCTTTTAATTTGTAATCTGATTTGTCTTTCGGTTCACTAAAAAGTAAGGTAAACTCATTAAAAGTTGCTTGACCAAATGTGCGAAATTGAGTTGATTGGTGGGTTTTTCCCACACAATTAATTAGAGGGTTTGATTCTTGGGATCACGCTTTAAGAAATTATTTTTTTTGAATTTTCTAATACCGGCGTGGATAGCCTGCCTCGTAAACTAACCCGAACACCCTTGGCCGTCTTTAAGAAACAAGAAAGAAAAAAAAAAAAAAAAAACCCACAATAGTGTTGTGCATTTCATCTAATCAGGAAATGTGGAACGGGGATGGGGGCATCCATATGTACGTAGTTGAAATTGCACCTTACTATCCAGTGGAAAAATTATCTTGTTTGAGTATACAGTTAGCTCGGAAAGTTATACATCTAATCGATCTTGTATTTGGAAAATCTACAAATATCTCCTGCACGTACGGTTCCAAAGCACAAATTTTCTCATTTGTGCCGGGAAAGATGAGACCGACATCACATGTTCTCCAGGTCCGAAGGGATCCAGTGCTCAACGACCGACTCCACCCGGAGTTGCATTATTGGGGCCGATAGGGACAGATCGATGCAAGATTGGAAGCATCTGTGGGTAGTTCAACGACAGGAAAATTACAGTACTATTAGTTACTAGCATTAATGCTCTTTTCCAGATAATGTTCCAGATTAGATGTTGATGGCTCTAGGAAATGACCCTTGAGAATACAAACTAGTCCTTTTTTTATTTATTTTGTTTGATCGGCCAAACGAGTCCTTTTTTTTTTTATTTTGTTTGATCTGCCAAACTAGTCCTTTTAAGCTTTACCTAATTGTCATTCCAATTGCTGATGGCCACATGGGTTTCGTGCTAGTTGTTGAGACATGAGTTCACATCCATGTCAAGTTTTTAGTAGTAGTAATTTATTTATTAGGAGAGAAACAAATTTGTTTTCCAATAGTCTTCCAAAGTACCCTTTGTCAAGATTTTTGAATAAATTTTTTTACCTATATAAAAAAAAAATAGTGTCCCAAAGTATTTGGATTATTATGTCGCCTTAATAATATAATATGACTTTTAGGAAGCAAGAAAGATATTTAGCTCAGCTCATTGTTATCAGAGATGATGGGATCTTTATCAAGATTAATGCATTCTGATGGCTATCGAATAACTAGTACTGCAAAACTACTGTATATCCTTTTGCCTAGTCGTTAATTTCAGGGTTTCGGAATCAGTTGAAATGCGCATAAGTTGGCCCGAACATTCAATTGTAAAAGAAAAACAACTTGATATCCTTGGGTAACTCTACGATCTTTTTCTCACTTGTGTTAAACTACAGATTGGTGGCAGGTGGTCTAGCTGACTAGCTATAAGTGAATTTACTCAACAAGCTTATTACAGTAATATTTAAGCTTGTTCGTTTTGAGCCTCAAAACCCCTGCGCACAGTCCCCAATAAATTTTCTCTATCTATTTCTTTCCACTCATTACTCTGAAAAACATCTCTCAAAATCCAAACCGAACAGGGTAGCATTCATCATGTGGTTTCCAATATTTCTGTTAAAACTTCCCTGATTGCTTAATTATCATTATCCCTTGTGACCTCTGGAAGCAATAGTAGGTTGTTGGATACTTTACAATATTCAATGGATTGATTGCTCAAAACAGGACTAAAATCTGGGGAGCTAGTATATATCTATAATAATTAAATCCCTGGTCCCTTTTGACATCTTGAGATGGAACGTGCTGTCATCTGGATTGAAAGATATATGTGTCCTACTGTACATCATATTTCAGCTTATCAGATCACTACCGTATGAATGATGAACTTTGCTCCACATACTCTACTTGTAACTTGACAATGAATGGCTATAAATGCAGTTTCTACAGAGTTTTATCAGCTTCGTTTAACGGCAGAGAGATCATGCATCAGGTGTATAAGCTTGGTTTTAAATTGTGGGATTCAAATACGTAGGGGTATCGCGATGCACACACTTACGTATCAGCCTAAATTTTGGTAAATAGTGGTTTCCGGGCAGGGGTCCAAATCTTAGATATTTCGTATTAATTGATGTTTGAAACCTTGATGTATATGTGCACAACCGTGTGGTGGTGAAGAATTAAATTAGGTTTGAATCGATAGAAATTAGGGTGACTTTTAGAGCTAAATTCCCGGACGATTTGCCTGACGCGAAGTGGTGCACTTTTGTTGTACTCATGACAATCCCTAGTCTGGCCATCATATGGAAACTTGTGAGTTTCTCAAAACGTGTACAGTTATTGCTCTCTCTCTCTCTGTGTTCTCTTTGTTCCATTCATTGTTTAGAAGTTGCACGTATATCAGTTTCTCTTAGATTAGGATTTGGTCCTTTACCTTGGAATCATATTATAGATTGAAGTTTTGACATGAGTACATCCAAGAATCAGTTCCTACTATATCAAGGGATACAAGCAGCAGCTTGGCCCGGCCGCCGGACCAAGTTTTGTAATCTTTTTTTTTTTGCTCGGCAAACAAAACATTTCATCGGATCAAAAAAAAAAAAAAAAAAAAACAAAACATTTCATATAGCTCAAAAGGGTACATCAAAAAAAGAGCATCTAAGCATAAAGAGCTTGGATACTCCCGGAAAAAAAAAAGCATCCAATAGATAGTTGGATAAACACCTTAGACTATGTTACAGCTTTAATTTCCGGATACCATCTAGAAAAACCTTGAAATCCTCCACAGTGTAGACTTTGATGTTGAATTTCGCCTTCATCCACATCACGACCCTAGTTTTGACCACGTCCCCCACCTCCCAAGGTTGAGTAGTAAAGTTATTGAAAATGTAGTCGTTTCTTACCAATCAAATAGATCATAGTGTAGCATAGAGGCAAGATTCCCAAATGTGTTTCTCTAGATTGAGGTATCCATTATCAAGCCACCAACTTGCTAAGAGCAGAATAGATGCCGGGCATGCCCACTTGACCTTCCACCAGTCCCAGATGGTAGACCACACAGTCCAGAAAAAGTGGCATTGGATGAACAAATGCTACTGGGTTTCCAGGTGCAGTGAGCAAAGAGGGCACAGAGCAGATTGAGGCTCACTAATAAGGTTCCTGCTCAAGAGAAGTGATCTAGTTGCCGTCTTCTCCTTGACAGCCATCCACGCAAAGACTTCCACTTTTGGCGAGCACAGGTTTTTCCATAAAGAACCCAGCAGAGCATTGTTGGAATGTAATAGCTGATCCCATTTTCCATAAGCTGATTTAACACTTGAATCCTCTGATCCCATTTCCCATAATCTTTCCTTTTTCTTTTTTTCCTTTTCTTTTTTTTGCAGATGGGACATGTTGACATATTATGTACTATGAGGTCCACAGTTTACGATTAATTGTTCAATATTGTCATACTATCATGTGGCATTGTTCATGTGATTCTCCTGACAATTAATTCAGATAGTGACAAATTTAATGGATAGGACATGACAACACATTTTTCTTCGGTGAGTGAGAGAGAAGGTGTGACCTACCTTTTTTTTTTTATAATTAGATGTTCGGGTCAGCTTGCGTGAGTGCACAAATGAGCAATGATACATGGTACTCCGAGACTGCTTACTAATTTTTTATTTCCAGTTTACTTTTTTTTTTTGGTCAAAGGAATAGAGTATTTCCAGTTTAGTGCTTCGGATCGAGAGTAGTAGGCGTTGTCAGCTTGCCATCATGGAACTTTTCTTTCTTTCAGCCCTCATTGGTGTGGAATTGTTTGACTAGCCTTATTCCCGGAAAAGGCTAACCATACGATACTTCTCGTACAAAACTTTTTTTTTCCGGTGCACCGGAAATACCCGTAAAAAACTTATACGGCAGGACGATGCGTGAGTCTGTGACGTTCTTATAGTATAAAATTGAATTAGCCATAGTGATGCGATAGTGACATTTTTCACGTAAAACTTGCATTGTGTTTGTATAGCCAAGATGACCAAGTTCAACAGGGAGCCGATTAGCCATGTTTTCCGGTAATCCGACAAATGTGCTGACATCTTGGAACGCTGCAGTTTTTTTTTTTTTACCATTTTAGATGTAGCTCCTTGTAGAACTATAGGGCCAGCACCCAGCACTTGCATGAACAAAAATGCTTGAAAAAACTGATGCTTAAAAGTTTATTCAATTCAACCATTCTACAACCAGAAAGCACGTACATGTCACAGAGGACCACAAACACTACTATAGTACAACAGAAGCAAAACTGCATTATTACACTAAAACACACTTACGAAACCTAGTTCAACCATTTTTATTTATTCCATCATCCGTGATCAGCGAGCAAGAAATGCTAGACAAACTCAAGGACGAACGTCCACGGCCGCGCTTGGGACCTCACCACCGGGGGTTGTCGGGACGAACGTATCATCACCGCTTGGAATATTGCCACCCGATCTAGGGCTAGCAAAGCCAGTGGGGGTGGCAACACCCCCGCTGGTGCCAGTGACTGGATTGTAGGTGAATGGATTGAACGGTGTTCCCATTCCAGGGAATGTGTAGCGACCGACTCCCGGAATGAGAAAGCTACCGTCCGTGTCGATGAACGATTGAGGTTTTTTCGGGTCTGTGTTTTCGGAGTGGGCTGGGATCATGCGTCCGGCCGAGAGTGCATGGCTAGCTAAGGCAAGGAGGATGGTAAGATTGAGAAGGAAGCGGAGTGCTTTAGGGTTGGGAGCCATTGTTAGGGAAGCAGAGGAAGAAAGTTCTGAGTGGATATGAGAGAGATTGAGTTTAGTGATCAGTTGTGATATTGGAGAAGGGAAGAGTGAGAGAGGTCTTCTTATAGTTCAGGTTTTGGCAAGTTGGTGAAATATTTGGAGGGGAGTTAAAGAGATGCATGGTTGCTATGGGAACTAAAGGAATTTTGATCCTCTACATGTCATCTCATTTCAATATGTAAATGCATGCTCTACGTACACACTATTGAAGCTGAAAATGGTTTAGGAAAAAAAGGTCACTTCACTATATGAGTTTGAAAAGTTCTTGTCGCGTAACTCTTTTAGGAGAAAATTATTTAACGCCTTTGGGCCACCACCGCGTGGTCCCCAAAAATCCATTTTCTACCGCAGAGAGGTATGTTTGTGTGGTAAAAAAGAGGTTCAGGGGGGACACCACGTGTGACATGTTGGCACTGAATAATCTCTCCTTTTACAACCATTGATTGTGTGAGATGAAAGGGGGAGATTAATTAACGAGTTTACAAATGAAATAATGCTAAGATATATGACAGAAATTATTTTCCGAAGCCACCGACCGTGAGATTACCAATCTCGCACCGACAGCGATGCAGGACCCACGATGGATCCCACACACGAAAAATTCGAGCCGTTCAATAATTAAAAAAAAAAAAGAATGGCTCCGTGAAAAATCAGCTCAATCTGTATCTACAGGTACTCGATCCAATCTTCCCATGTCACAATGAATCTTGCATAGTTTTATCTTCTACAACGTAAGACTAAAAGTTTTGGTTCTACGGATCCTCTCTCTCTCTCTCTCTCTCTCTCTCTCTCTCTCTCTATCTCCCTTTATTTTTTTTCATATAAAAACACTTCGAAAGTGAGGTAGTGTAAACACTTCCGATGTGTTGCTGCATGACAACGAACTTTTTTAAATATAGATAAAACTAAATATAAGTCCATAACATCAAATATAAATTTGGTCTTTACACCTCACTTTATGAGTTTTTTTTGCTTTCTCTAGGCACATAATCGTCACTGGGATAGGTACCAATCTCGTTGGGATATATCCTTGGTGCAGTGATGCCGTTCTCTCTCTTTTTGTTGCTTCTTGTTATTCTCCTTTTTCTCTCTTTAATAAAATTTCTTCACTGTTAAAAAAAAAGAAGAGCATTTTTAATGGAACGAAATATAAGTCCATAACATTTTTCGCAATCAATGACATTGTTCTATTTGAAAATTTTGACTGTATATATCAGTAATTTTTTTTTTTTTAACACAAACATATCATATGGATATCAGTACTGGGAGACAGAGTTATGCATGGGACCAGGTTGGAATGGTTGGACTTGGGGCTTTACTAACTCTGACATCATCACCAACGACTAAAACGGCCAGTAAATGCTCGACTTTGATAAACGGTTCGGACCAAGTTTTGAAATGGACGGAATAGTCTCAAATTTGGATCATACATTGATTTAAGCAATGGTTTGGATTTCTCTCACCGGTAAGAGTTTTCGACCAAATTAATCCAAACTATAGATTGCAACAATGAACAATCTAAAGTTGAACAACCACATTCTGTCCTGATCAGTCCAAATTCAAAACCGGAGAAGATCCAATTCTTTGATGATAAAAAGTATCAGTGTTCTCAACCGGATCCAGGAACCCAATAGGCATCCGGTTTCTGGGTCAACCCGATACACAACTTTTAACAACTTGCATGTGAAAGGAACCTTCTGTTTTTTTTTTATACCTAAATACTTCCCTTTGCCACCAAATCCTCCAAGCCACACAAACTTTGTACAAGGGCTACCCTGTTTTTTTCTGCAATGAGAACAGGTGAAATGAAGCAATAGAAAAAACACTTTCTCTAGCTTTCAACAAAATGCCACCAGTTCAAACAAGTTCCAATTGCCTGGATTTTGTGAGGTTGAAAAAAAGACTGCTAAACCAGCAGTTTCCCATAAATTACAAAAGCTCAAGTTTTTGGTCTTTCCTGAGGAAATCTGGGAAGTTGAACAAGCGAGTTGACTCGCGTAACGCCTTCCAGACCCGACCAACTCTGTTCTTCACCAACCACGCCTTCCGTTTCCCCATTTTCTCCTGTTGGTGTTTGTTTGTAGAGATCGCTTTCTTCGGACGACCGGACTGTGAAATTTCTCTGCAAAGATGGCTCGGAGTTCCGGCCGTCGTCTGATTCCGCTGCATTCCCGGAATGATTGCTCGGGAGAGTCGCGGAAGAGAGCCCTTGTTCCTCATAATCGGATTCCGAGTCGATTTTCCCGTCTAGAAATAAGCAAACTACTGCGCAGTCGTCCATTTTGGACGTTGGGTATTTGGTTTTCCATTCACGCGCTGCTGCCTCGACCAGGAGTCTTGCAGCTGAGGACCGGGTTGGAGCAGATGATACTGTCTTAACCACATCATCGTTACTTAATACATCCCACACCTGCAACATCACAACAGAGATGACTAAAAAACTAAAGTGGTGTTTAACTTAAAGATTAGGATAATTGAGACAAAAATTTGCATTCTTATGAGATAAATCCAGCGTCATCAGGGAGTATAAAACGCTAGGCGTTGCATTTTGAATGATTCAATCTACGAGAATAGCAGCCAAATGGCAACAGTTAAGAGCAGCAGTTCGAGAGTAGAGGAGATTAAAATAACACATGAATTACTGAATATGCCTTCATCAGAATGATAAGTAACCAATAAAATTTAGCACGTCAACGTTGTAAACAAATACTATCAATGAAGGATTCAGAGTCACACGATGACCAAGTCTAGTGGGGTGGATGAAATATTCCGAAGAACAGCTTGATTGACAGGTGCGGACAATTATAAGATCAAGTTCTTCCATGTGTGATTCTATGATGACACAAGTCCAATCTAATGTATCCAAATGGGAGTGCACTCTAGAGAGAATACACAACGAATTTGGCTTCTAGATTGGATAACAGTGGTAGTTCATACTGACAAAGGTACTGAAGGTTCGAGATCCAATGTTATGTGTGAAAAATTACCAAACCAAACAGAGCATCAAGTCCCAATCAATAGGGATCGGCTACATGAATCCATTGTTTCCATTGAGCTCCGTCGGAGGATGTGGGAAAAATCTGTGAAAAATTCCTTCTACAAGAATGATCTGTTTAAGCAACACACGAGCTATCCATATGTGCTTTCCTAATCAAACCCTTGTGAAGGTTTCACTTTAATTTCTCCAACCATGCCTTATCAACACAAATTTGGAACCTCAAACTAGTTTGTCGAAGTTCAGTCTCATTAAGCAACTCATATTCCCAAATGCATGACATTGTTTTCTGAACCAAAAAATAACAACTCTCCAAATGCACATCCATATGCTTGGTTTCGTACAGATAATCAGACCCAGATGCTTGGTCCTCCTTTTCCATTAGGAACCGAACTAAGAAAAACCAATTCCTTGGAATTTCTCTTCCTTACCGTCTCCAAATTTAATAACTAAATCGTGCTCTCAAGTGTTGCCTTAGCGCCCCTGAAATGTTGTTGATTGACTTAAGAGTGTCAAGAAAATGTCCAAGATGAAACGCAAATCGTGGACGATTATCCACGTTTCTTGTGTGCAATGCCTAGGTAATTTCATACTTGGTCACTTTCACTGGCTCTGTTAACCCTCTACAAAATTATTACAATCTTTGGAACTAATTTCAATACATATAATGACGCATTAGTGGAGAAATCTTACCCCATCAGAAGCAAGAACAATGAACTTATCTCGTTCCGTAAGACTCCAGTGGGAGAATTCCGGAATAGAGATCACCCCATACTCCTTTAAGCAGAAGTCTCCAAATGCCCGAGCCATTGCTAAGCCAGGTGCATCATCAAATGGCAGCCAAACTCTTGGCACTTCAGGCTCATCTTGCAATGCGAAGACCCTTCCTCTACACCGTTTAATCCTTTCAGCTTCCCCTGTAAATAGCTAAATTAGACCAACACAACAAGGACATCAAAAGCAACAACCCAGCGATAGATTGATTACTAAAACGTACTTGGCAAATCGGGCTTCAGATCAACAGTCAATTGAGTCGCCACCATGGAATTGTTACTGTCCATAGATCCCAAGATCGCCCGAGAATCCCCAATGTTTCCCATGTAAAGGTTTGAACCCTTGCATTCAAACATCAAACATGATGAAATTCGATAAGAAGCAACAAAATGGAAAACGAAACGGAACTCTTGGTAGTAGTACTTCTGCCATACCTGCTTCACTATGGTTACAGCGGTGCTACCACTGCAAAAGGAGTCCAAGTTAGGGTGGGACCTAAGCTCCTTGTCCATGGCTTTATATGATTTCAAAAAAGCTTCTCTCCATAGCAAATCCACCTTATCATCTTTAGTGCCACCCTGTTCACGATCACCTCCATCTGATTTATGATTCCCCGAGCAACAACTAGTGCTAGACCCATTTTGCTTCAATTCAGAAGAATTCAAGAATGACAATAGTTTCACGGGCAATGCCTCCCTTACTTTCCGTGCAACAAGATGGCCGTGTGGACCGTGGCCATCAAATACACCACAGAAAGTCACATCTTCTGGCATGAAATCCTGCAGAAATTTTCAAAGATTAAGAAAGCAGCTCCCAAATCCCAACGACGACAAATGGCATGTACAGAACAGAAGAATAGAACTTACTTCCCACACAATCATTGCATCCTGGTTTATACCCTTACGCCCTTGCTGTGTGAATACACAAGAAGTTCGGCTCTTCCCATTTGTGAATCTCCGGTTAGGAATGGAGGACAGATGCTGCAACGTGGTGACATGGTCGGAATATGTTTTCCGATTTCTGTTTCTACTGAAAACCCGGAGGGGTAGACAAGAGGGAGAAATAATCTCTCCATTGCTCGTGCTACTGCAACTACTCTGACTACTAGTTGAGAAACAACCCCCCATTTCCTCAGATTGAAACAAATGCACAAGAAGACTCCTCTTGATCAGATAGTATAGATCAGGTTGAACTGTCCAACCACCACAAGACCGAAGAAACCAAAGATTCCCAAACACTAAAGATTACAGGGCAGTTTGGAACATAGTATAGGAATCTTGGAACTGTTTGTCAAAGTCAAATGCCAATCCACTGGAGCCGGCGTCAATCATAACGAAACCAGCTAAACCAGGTAAGAATAGAATCAATTAATCGCGTTGTTTATCATATATGCGTATAGAAAGGCTACAACATCATGGATGGAAACTCAACAAGTCAAGAAAACACATCTGGGCCAGAAGAAAAAAAAAGGCATGTGAAGGAATATGACAAACACATAAGGCTGAGTAGATCATTTGTCCTTCAACGCGAATCTTTATTATTTAAATCAGGCCGGATGATTATCGGTAGTTACAATAATACCAAGATAGAGAAGACAGAAAATCAGCAAATGCCAATATAATACTCCAAATGAAGAAGACAGTAAATAACATCTACAGAACTCAAAGTCTTAAACCAATAGAATACCAGAAACCAGGATACCCACTAAGGTGTCAAACAGAACAAACAAACAAAAAATAATCGTTTGCCAATGACGCCATTCCACGCACTCAAGGTGAGTAGAAAATTACCCAGTAGCTAAATTTAAAAAATCCCAAATTTTAGCATTAAAAACATTACTCTCTCTCTGTCTCCACATAAAAAAACTTATCCCCATAATGTTTTTGATTAAGAAACGTTACACCATGCCACATACATTGGTAGTTAAATTTGAGTGAAAAACGTCCCCAAATCCCTCTCCACTTCTTTATTTGAAACTTCTACGAAAACGAGCTTTACTCATCAAGACTAAAATCGAGGGAGACTCTTTTGTTTACTCAAATTTTACAAGGCTCCTTCGTGTCGCTTAAATTTACCTCTATACCATAACTAATGACTCTTTTACTCGAATTATGTTTAGAGCTGCGTTTGCCCATGATTCATATCAAATGAAGCTTTTATTCGCATCAAGTAAAAAGTGTGCGTAAAGTGCAGAGATGGTCTTAGACTTGCCCACCCACAAACTTAGACTTTAAGGGAGAATCTTCTAAAGCCAGGCAAGATTTCAACCTTCACCAGAATTCAATCTCCCAAAAGAGAGAACATTTATTCAAACACGATTTTCCCTCTCCAGAGCATATCACACTCGAAAAAGTAAAGAAGGTAAAGCAGAAAAAAGACAAAGCAAAGGAACAGATTTTGTCAAAACAGACAAGGAAAAGCAGGACCAGAGATCAAGTAAAAGTGTCTTCCTTGTGCAGAAAGTGAAAAGATAATTCCAAGATTCAGTGAATCCACTTGGTTGCTGATTGAAACTACATTTGAAATCATAAGGAGTTCAAGAGAAACCGTTCGGTTTTCGGGAATGTTGTGTGAGAAATATATTCGCAAGGTAAGTGGCGTGAAGCACAGGAAAACGAAATCTGTTTTCCTTTGGGTTCTCTTGACAGAGAAATTTACGGAAAATCTAGAATTTCTTCTTTTTATGCACTATCAATTTTGCAAGAAAGTGTTTTCCTTAGAAAAGTTGAAGATGAGTTCCATAACTTTCTTGATAACTGAATACCAAGAAAATTGACCTTGGGGTTTGGCCCAATGATCGTGTAGTGCTCATTTGGAGTGCGAGGTCTAGGGTTCGATTCCTATATATATATATGGACACGAGGTTGGCCCTTGTTGTAATCTAACAAATACTAACTTTCTAATATCCTGTCGTCTGGCAAAAAAAGAATATCAAGAAAATAACAAGAAAGTTTATGTTCCAACCACAAGGTCCACAACATTCTTGTTTTTCATATTTTCCTGGAAAATAAACTGAGCCTAAAAAACCGCAGGCCTGTTTGTCGAAGTTAAGACATTGTTTGGGATGCCCTAAAACAAATCTTTTTTTTTTTTTAAACACCAAAAAACTCAAGTTTGCCTTGTTAAGCATCCCAATCACAGCCTAGAGCTCGAAATCAAACGAACAAATAAAGTAAAGTAAAATTCACAAGGAAACCTGTTTTGATTTCATTCCCCATATACCTTCTGTTTCTCGGCAACCAAACAGAGCGTGGATGGAGAAACAAAAACCGAATGACCAAAATGCCCAGAGAGAGATCTTTCACCATTAAAAACATAAATAAACAAGTTCACTGCAATAAATAGCAAATTCAGAAACATACATATAAAATATCACAAAAGATCTCTAATGTAATTTGGCCCTGCTAGTGAAAAGTCACATTGGTCCCCTGGGTTGAGGTGGACAAAGAGGCGGCTTCAAAAAATCTAGAACACAACTAAATGAACAAAAAATGTTACCAATTAATATCAGCTATACCATCAAAAAAAAAGCAAAACACATATAGGATATTACAATCGCACTCGATGAGTTTTCATAATTTGTGGGCTGGGTGATCAATTGTCCTTGGATTGGGTGTTCAAGAGTGTGAAAATTGGGTGTACAAATCAAGCTAAATTAAAATCACTACATAGTTTGGTTATAAAAAAAAATTTGGGTGTTCAAATAACCATCCTTTACAATGGGTGGAGCCGCTCTCGAGAATGTAAGCTGATCCGAACACGTGAGTTATCAAAAAATTTGCAAAAGATCGTAAGGTAAATTAACATTACAGGACTTTATAACATTCGCGAAATTCATAGGAAGGAAGCTAATTGAGACAAAAACAACAACAACAACAAACAAAAAGCAAACCATTTTCATCACGATTCGCATAGCGTGGAAAAGTGAGTTCGAATTTCAAACACATTTAGCTTTTGAAATTCTTACCTCGAGTTTATTCACGATTCCCTGTTCTGGGTTTGGCTATTCTGTGTGTGTGTGTGTGTGTGAGAGAGAGAGAGAGAGAGAGAGAGAGAGAGAGAGATGTTCTAGTAGTAGTGGTTGTAGTAGAAAACAGATGGTGCATTAATTGAGAAAGCGAGGAAACAGCAGAGAGAGAGAGAGAGAGATTGCCGTGTGCACTCCGGGCCGTAATGATGACAGTCACGCAGATAACCCAATCGGTTGGTCCGGTGGTGAATGCTTTAAATTAACGAACAAGTTTGATTTTTTTATTTTTTTTAGAATTGATTTAATTGATTTTGTCATTCTTCTTTTGTTAATATCACTTCCTTTGTAAGCACCAAATTCCATAGTCTTAATTGAATTGGCGATTCCGTAGACAAAACACATAATTTATATCGAGTTGTAATAGGAAAATGATATTGACACTCCAAAAATTGTTACAGACACTTCAAAATTAGTGTAATTCCAAAGTTATTTCCTTTGTTTTTGCCAATATCATTTCCTTTGTAATATAATTATTCTGTATAAGTTAGTGAGTCTGTATTGAATTAGAGTGGAATGAATCTATTTATTTGTAATCGAGAGGGAACGTTTTAGATTAAAGGGAGGTCAACTATTGCGAGACGGGGATTTTGGCGAAGACCGATGGATGGAGGGATCAATCCGAATATGTTCTTAAATGAAAAGCAACGAAAAAAAATGGAATTCTATATATGGACTTGTTTCTTCTTTGGGAGGGAGCAGTATAAAAAGAAAAGTCGATTCCACATATTATACAGCGTGAAGAATAGGGGTGTGGTGGCAGTAGAAGAATACATGGAAGCAACAGTTTCTTTGTGAGCCGTTTTCTGAAGGAAGATTTCCGTTAGTAATCGGAGGGTTTGTGGACTCAAAGTCGGTGGCGATTAAGATTATTGGGTGCGGTATACGTGTGACTCGGTAGGTGATACTTAGAACGTTGTGAGAATTTACTACGTTATCTGTAACTATACAATGATTATAGTGATTTAATTTCTTTCCGTGATTTTTCTCCATTCGGGGATTCTCCATATATATTTTTGAGTTGTGAGATTGATTGCTTGACATAGTTGCTGTTGGTAATATATATTTGTTTTGATTCGCATTCATACTATTAGCATTTTTTATGGATTGTTAGGAAACCCTATTTTTTCACCATTTTCTTACAAAATAAATTATTTAATAAAGACACATAAGAAAGTGACATGAACAAAAAAGATAGGCAAAATCACTCCTTTTTTTTCGTGATATCAACTCTTATGATTCGAGCTCACACAAAAATTTTGCTTTGACTTTAATCATACTGAAATTTCTGCTAATGGACGGTAAAATTAGATTCTCAAAAAATAGTCGAAGTGCACACGAGCAAACATAAACATCTTAGTTTAAAAAGAAAAGAAATGATGACACAGAGTGATATCCCCACTCCCCATGCTCTTTTCAGATGGCGCGTTTTTGGAGTATTCTTTTTTCCCTTTTTCTTTTTCCTCTCAGAAATACGCACCGACTGGATACATTGATCTGTCGGAATACATATATAGAGCACGTATTTGGAGTTGGGAAATCATAATGTCAAAATTGTTTTTATTTATGTCAATTTCTAGTGTGTAAAAGTCTTATACCTTGCATATAATACAATGATTTTATGCACAAAATTTTTAGCACAAATAAAAAATGTTTTGGCATTAGCAATACCTCCAATTTAAGAGGAAAAAAAAAAACCCCCTCTTTCTTCAAAGCTAGTTCGTTTATATTGTTTGTTACTTAAGCCCTAATGCCTTGTTCGGATCACAACTTGAAAAGAACTTTCTAATTCAAAAAACGCTCATTACTCCTATTTTAAATCATTTCCCTCTCCACTTATTATCCTTATCTTCAATCATTTTTCTCTATCTCTCTCCATTAATTACCCATATCTCTAATTATTACCTTAATTTCTCTTGCCACACATTACCCCAAAAACCAAACTCAATTTTTTTTAAAAAAAAATTCATCCAAACACAGCATAAGACTCCCATTTTTTAAAAACTCATTTTTTGCTTTATGAAATGGGTCATTCTCTCACAATACATCACATTGACGCTCTATGTACGTGGGATCCTCATTTTATGTTAATGTGTACGTAAATACGCATGCAAGTGGCTCCCACATCAAGAGTTTGGCTTAAATATGTGTGTGTGTTTAAGAGGGTTCTCATACCTCTTCCTAATCAACAATTGCCTAATGGATGTGGTACGTGAAATTACTCTATTACCCTTTCGTGGTAAAAAAAAAAGAGCATAAAAGCAGCATTGTTGGGATGTGAAATCAAAGAACAAACATGTAATAATGTAATCTATATTATAAAACAGAGTGTATCTTAAAGAAATATTTCAAAATTTATGTATACATACAAATAAGAGCACATTTTTAGCCATTAGATTGAGTTAATTTTCAATACGTTACAACTGTTGGATTTTAGAACATGACATTTTTGGTAAATACATTACATTTGAGTGACATTTTAGTGAGGTAGGGAGGAATCTTAAATAAAATTCTCTCTCTCTCTCTCTCTCTCTCTCTCTCTCTCTCTCTCTCCATGCAGGCAGTAGAAATGGGTTGGGTGTGGTTCAATAAAGTAGACGACGGCCATGACGTTGCTGCAAAATCATTGATACTTCTCTATTTAAACCTGTGGTTCTCATCTCTAGCTTCCTTCCTTCTCATGTACTCACTACCTTTTTTATGTAGCCAATAAGGTGCTTGATAGAATGCCCAACACATGTTCGGTGAATCTGTAACAATAAATTGGTTTTTATAGTATGTAGACTACTTTTTATTCAATTGTATGTGTTTTGGAAAATCTTTGGAAGCAAGTAATGGCTATTGGCCATCCATTTAAGTTAGAAAATGTGTAAGTGCATGCAGTATGTGAACAATAGTCCATGACTGAGTGTTTCATCTTTTTTTCCTCAGGTACAAGGCTGCAAAAATCTAAAATACCAAATTAGAATGACAATTTCCGTCCGCTACTCTTATTGCTATCTCATTTTTATAAATTAAACCGAAAGACCAAAACCAGTACCAAAAGGAGTTTTCATTATTATTTTTCATCCCCTACTGATTTTATTGATGTAGAGCATTGGTTGGTATGTTTAAATTTTAAAATGTTGATTCTTATAATCTTACTCTTAGACAGGGATTGATATATTGGGTTCAATATTTAGTATTTATTTACAGTGTGCCAATCGTGGAGTCGTGCCTTCAGGCATACACTAGCAACGTGCCTTTAGATACGTTGTGCCGTGCCTTCAGGCACGGACATGCACTAATACTCCTACAAAACTTGGGAGTATATGCTTGACGAGCTCAAGCAAATTAACACTATAGTTGGAACTTAAAAGGAAAAATAAAATAAAAAAACTCAAAAAAGTTGGACCTAGTTCCATTATTATTTTTCATTCCTCCTCCTCACTTCCTCAATGTTTTTTTTTCCACAATTTTGCTACTTGCACAAGTCGCGCACACGCTTACACACATTTATATGCGGATTAGAGTTTTTTTTTTTTTTGGAAAATGATGGCCAAATATGTGTTTTGATAATTAATACCTACCAAGGACATTTTCCGTATTAATAAATGTTCTTAGTTTGTTCTTGACTGGTATTAATTATCAAAACACGTCTTGGGCAACCATCATTTTCCCTGTTTTTTTTTACCATACTTTTTAGTTTTTCCCCTCAGAACACATTGTCAAGATTCTACCATATACGAAAAAGTTAAGAAACTTCATGAGAGTCCACGCCGATGCCGGTGACCTCTGAGAGCCACAATTATCGCGGGTCTGTCTTCTCTCTCTAATTTCCTCTCATAAAAATGTGATCGGTGTTCTCTCATGAACCTTTGATTCTCTCTCTAGGTTTTTTTTTTTTTAGCATAGGCATAGAGCTGAGTTAAAGGGTGTCAACCTCCTTAATTTATTGCCATGCATGGTTTATATCATGTCTGTTATAAATATGTTCACAAGTTCTCTGTTCTGAAGCAAGTAAACTCTCTGGTACAAGCCACAAAAAGGTACTACTTTCTCATCCACTTGCAAGGCTCACGAACCATAGAACTTGTGTGGGCTATCCTAAAGGGTAAAAGAACAAGGGATGGCCATATTG
>BPLS01000159.1:0-39447 GCA_019656275.1 Rhododendron kiyosumense | reverse complement strand
AACACCCCAAGAATTTAAATGGGGTGTTTAGATCGAGCACCTAAGCACGTCGGATGCCGTTGATTCCCGCAATAGCCCATTCGGTTTTTTTTTTAAAATTTTTGGACGGCTCGGATCGGCCGCCTGGTGGCCGGAGACTACCGTCGGTGCATTTTTCCTACGGAGACCTAACAAAAGGGTGTTAAGTGTCAATTCTGGATAGTTAGAGGGTGCACACTGTTGGGTTTTGTAGTCAAAGGGGGTTAAGTGAAAATTCGGATTAGTTGAGGGGGGTTTACTGTAATTTACTCTTAAAGAAGAAAGAACAAAGGAATTGTTTTCACATGAGGCCCCCCTCAACACAATTACCCAACTGCCCACACGTACGGTCATCTTCGAAAGAGGTTAATAAATCAGTTTTAATGTCTTTCGACATCACCACAAACCATAAATCAAATCATGAGCTTAAATATTGTCCCGCGCTGATGAGATCAATTTCGACCTAGATGTATACTCCGTAATTGGATTATGGATATGTACCCGATTACAAATAAAATCACCATAATATTCCTGTGCTCCAAATCTTCAAAGTCTCAAAATTAATTTTGACAGTGAAGGCCAGCTAATTCAGGGTTCAATCGATGAAGAAACATACATGGAACTGATTTATAACATGTGGGCTCTACTATTATTAGAGTTTCATGGATACGGCTGGGGCGCTGGCTTTTATGGTTTCCGATTGAAGCAAAATGTGACTTGTGTAAATAGGCTTGTGGAATGCATAACTAATTTTTAACACGTTGAAGTTGAAACGACAAAAATACCAAAAAAAGGACAAAAAAGGAAAACCGGCCATGATTTGAGTAACACAAGATAAATGGTGCGCATCATCAATGAATCGATATTTTTTGGTTGAAACGTATAGGGATCTTCAACGATGAAATTCAAACTACTTAAGACTCTCTTCCGCTAAGGTTTTTATTTTTTAAGTGCTTATTTTTCGCTTTATGAGGCATGTTATTCTCTCATAATACATCACTTTTAATTTAACATGTAGGTAATAAGAAAAATCTATTGGCTTGAGCAACGTTTGTGGGGCCAACGAGGAGCAGGAGAGAGAGAGAGAGAGAGTGTGTGTGTGTGTGTGTTTTAAAGTTTTGGGCGTGAGCTAAATTACAGAGGGTTAGAGTGGACCTATTCGGATAAGTATAAACAGAACTGCTGTTTGTTAGAGAAATGAACAAAAAGAAACCCAGCTAAAACACTAACTTTTTTCTTGAATACCATGTGCGAAAGAATAGTAACGTTTCTTGTTCTTAGAAAAGCCAAAAACAGAAAAAACCAAAAGAGCAGTTACTATAGCTAGCTAAAATCTTGAAAGCATGTTAGAAAGAGAAAAACTTCTTTACGGAGGTTTCGTAAAGAAGGTTTAATTTCACGGAGGTGATCAATCTCACTCGTTCAAAAGTATTTTGGGCGGTTCAAATTTTAAATAAACTATTTGTTTAATTTCACGGAGGTGATCAATCTCACTCATCCAAAAGTAGTGTTTTGCGTAGTCCACATTTTAAATAAACTAATCGCGCAAATAGTTTATTTAAAATCTGGACCATCGATTACCGAGATGGACGGTGAAATGGGATGGCGCGAAAACCTCTTTTACGGATGGTCTGTTAAAAATGCAACCTCATGTTGAAACCATCAATGAACCTCTTTTTTTGTGAGATTCTTGTAGTAAGTTGGGGTCAAATCAAGTTCTCAATATTACTATGATATTTTTTTTTTTTTTTGTAAAAAAAAGAAAAGTTAGATGGTCTGGCCACCTTTTTGTGTTTAGCTCGGTTAAAATACCGGATGATACCAGATGGTACCGATCATACTTTAAAAAATAAGTTCATTCGATGTTTTAAAAATTTTAATTGTACGTACAGTATATCTATGTAATCTTTGTATCGATAAATGTAAAACGTTACCCGACAATACCAACCGGTATGATATTCAGAGAATCTTAGATGAAATTCACCTCACGAAGATGTATAAAATCCATCAACAACAAAGATTTTTGAGATATACAAGTCTTTTAATATCAAATCTAGGTGAGTTTAATTCACTTTCTGACATTTATGACATTTCTTATAGAGATAGTTTAATGAAATTGGTATCCAATGATGCTATGTACGAGAAACTTTTATGTATCCCCGGTATACAAGTGGGTTGATATCTCCTCTGGGGAATTTCTAATTTTTTGGACATTTTTTCGATCACATTTAGATGATTAGCTCTATTCATTTTGTAGAGTTCAGTAAGAACCTTAATCATACCAAAAATTGTGTTCATCAAACTTTAATAGATACATGATCGGCACATGTGAAAATTAACAAAAAAAAATCAAAATTGGGTTTCGATTTAGTGTGTTTTTTGTCCCAATTTTGGTTTTCTTCAATTTTCATATGTGCTGATCATGTATTTATTAAAGTCCGATGAACACAATTTTTGGTACGATCAAAATTTTTGCCAAACTCTACAAAATGAACGGAGCCAATCATTCAAATGTGATCGGAAAATTGCCGAAAAATTAGAAACTCTCCGGAGGTGTAATACCAACCCTCGCTGTATACCGGGGATACATAAAAGTTTATGTGCTATGTACACTCCCACCGACCACTCCTCTCTCACGTATGTGTCGGCCCTACATATTTAATTGTGGGATGGACCCCATGCATATGTATAGAAGAGTGGTCGAGAAATAGTCAGTAGGAGTGTACCTAAACTTATTGGTTAGTGTCACCCTTATTTCTCTCTTTCATAGTATTTTGCCCTACGTCCTAAGGTTGAAAATATTGCTCATAAGTCCTATCAAAACACTTTACTTCCCACAAAGCCCTCAAATAAAAAAAAACACGCTTAAATCACCCTTATATATTACACTATTTGTAATACTATATGAAGACATACATTTTCAAAATTAAAATTCTATTATGAATTAATAAAAACAAAGAAATAATTACACATTTAATTGTCCAAAAATCTCTTTTCAAATGGAAATTTTGACAAAAAAAGATCCTAATAACTTTTTTTCACCTCTCAACAAAATATTTGTATAAAATAAGATAATACCAACTATTTTTTCTAGGTGAGGTCACATGAGATTGTCAAAAAACTCACTCACCTACTGGAGAAAATTATATATTTATAAAAAATACAAGTTTACCAAATTGTTGTAATAGATTTCTTAACCATTTTATCAAAACAAAAGAACGGTATCAAAAATGATGAATTAGTAAAAAATGGAAAATTTTTATAAAGTGTGTTGATTTATCAAAATATAGAGTTCCTATACTAGAGAGCATGAAAAAGATGATGATATCTATCACATCCGCATAAAAAGTTTACCTTCCTTGGTCAATGTACTGAGTAAAATAGTTCGGAGAATTAAGCCCATGCTATGAGGCGGTTTTTCTATAACAAAAGTCTTCTTTAACAAGGGCATGATGAGGGGTTCCAATGGCCTATGGATCCAACCAAACTCTATGGCGACACAAGAGTTGGCTTTAATCACAGTGAGTTTGATGAACAACATTCACGAACAAGGATAATTGGAGCCCAAAAGGGATTGCCAAACCAGAAACAATTGGTCAGAGGTAGATTTGATGGTAGTGATTTCAATCGTGGGCGGTGGATGAGATGTCTAGATCTGGTGGGATTAATTGATGTTTGCTGGGGTTAGACACGGTAATAAAAATCAAGTCAAGGACAATAGGGTTGAGAGGGAATTTATAGGCATGATGGGGTCGTGAATAATGGTAGTGGATGGGTGACAGTTGTCATGAAGGTGACACGACTACTTGGTAGCATGATAGAGGGTTAGTGTAGGCTCGGAGCGTTGGTTGGATTTTGGAGTTTGAGATTGGAAAGGTTAACGTAACGCCAATGATGGCAAATAGATCGATGGTTGACAAATCATTTAACAGATCGTCCAGTAATTATGGAGGATGACGAATATCTTCTATTCACGTGTTTAAAAAGTACTTATCTCAATATTTACTTTCAAAAGAAACTTAATGATCATCTCTTATGCATGGACAGTTATGCAAATGTAAACACGTTTAAACTCGCATGCATGCTTGAAATGGTCATGCATCCTCATAAAAGATCATGAGGAGTGTACTACTATTTCGCTGGATTTAAAACACAAATAAATAGCTTAAGAAAATACTCCTTTATTGCAAATAATAATAATAATAATAATAATAATAATAGTGCCAAGGAGCTAGACTTCAACAAGTCGAATTCCAAGGTTATTTTTTGCAATTTCTACTATTTTGTGGTAATTTTAGAGAATTTTCAGACTCTTGAGAGGAGGCGGGGGCTGCTGTCCCCTTGGGGACAGCAGCGTCGCTGCTGTGCCCGTTTCTGGGCCCACTTCGGTCTCGTTCCGATAATCGGAATCGTTCACTTTATAGAGCTCGTTGAGTAGAACAACTATGCAAAAAATTAACTTAATTGGATATCATATGTGCTTGATCGGAGCCCATATAACTCTCGGTCCATGGGTTACAGTAGATTTGATCCAGTGTTTCGGATCCATTCTTTTCAAAATAAAAACGTTCCGATTAGGTACTTAATGACATCCAATTAAGATGATTTTTTGCATAGTTATTCTACTCGACGAGCTCTACAAAGTGAACGATTCCGATTATCGGAACGAGACCGAAGTGGGTCCAGAAACGGACACAGTAGCCCCCCGCCTCCTTGAAATTATAGTACGAGGTAGAAAGAGAACAAAAAAAAAAAACAGAGAGCAAAACCACGTGCTACTTTCTGTCGAAGCCATGAATGAGCCGGACCTCGGATAATTCTGAAAAGTTGAGAGGGACAGATGCTCTCTCATTAATGACACTGCTCTTACATCTTTCACACACAGATGCCCCTTGAATTGATCTCTCTCTCTCTCTCCAACTTCTGAAAGTGGACGGTTATGATGTGCTCACGGCTATATAAGTGTGATTGCAGCGCACCTAAGCTTCTCATTCATCTCCTGTAGTACGAATCTAGTTTCCTTTTCCTTTTATCGGAAAGACATGGGTTTCCGTTGAGGGAAACATCACGTGGGTTTCCTCTCCGTTTTCGTGGGTTTCTTTCTCTGTCTATCATTAAACTGCACGATACACGAGCGAGTTTCAGGCACTTAATCCGTCACTGTCTGTCAGAATCATTGTTTTATGATCAAGTCGGGTGTTTTTGCTTTGCTTTGAATCCTCGTTGCTTTTTTGTCAATTGGGTCGTTTGCTTTTGGGTTTTCTTTAAGGGTACTGGAGAAATTGAATTGGCTTTTACACAGCTTTGTCTCGCCTAATTTTCAGGTGAATTAACGACATTGCTAACGAGAATCCCTTCCCGTAAATTTAGAGACAGAATTTAGCTCTCTCTCTCTCTCTCTCTCTCTCTCTCTCTCTCTCTCTCTCTCTGTTTTTCCCTCTGTTCGGTGGGGTTCCTCTGTTTTCAGGGTCTTGAGACAGAACCAGTCAAATCTCTCTCTTCCTCTGCACTTCTCTCTCTCTCTCTCTCTCTCTCTCTCTCTCTCTCTATATATATATATATATATATCTAAACATGTTTCGAAACAAAGGTCCAATGCAATCAAACCTTGAATGTCTCCTCGAGCGGACCACACCAGTGGTCCCATCCAAAATCCTACCCAAGGTTTGTTTCCTAATTTCACTTTCTTCATAATTTTGATACAAAGACATGAATTTGGCTTCTCTGCAAGTCTGTGTTTGGACTCCAGCGAACCATCTGTGTAATCTCAACTATTCGTCAAAAAATATTTAGATTTTGTTGAAAGACTCCTCCCGAGAGAAGAGTGGTTTCTTCCCGGGAAGAGTCTTTTTAAAATCTAGACCATTGGTTACTGAGATTATCAGTCAAGATGGGAAGTAAACTTCTCAGCAGTCCAATTGCAGAGAAGCCGATCGAATCCCAAAATCATTATGGTTTTGCCGTATAATGTCTTCTTTTTTGGCAGAGTGAGGTTAGAAAACTCAAAACCCTTTGGCACCCTTTAGATAGGGAAGAAGTGGAATACTTCACATTGTCTGATCTTTGGAATTCTTACGATGAATGGAGTGTTTACGGCGCCGGAGTTCCGGTCACTTTGAATGACAGCGAATCCCTAGTTCAGTACTACGTCCCTTACCTCTCCGCAATCCAAATCTTCACCAGCAATTCGGTGGTGACCGGTGCAAGGTCAGTATAACTTTCATTCTCTACACTAGGAAATTTGCCAAAGTCTGGAACTAAGGTTAGTTGTGTGATTACCTCGATTTTAATTGGGTCCCGCTAGTGACCGAGAGATTAGACCAGTGGTCGAGATGCCCGTTAGAGACATGAGTCATCAAATAAAAGGTTACACGTGTGCTGCTATAAGAATTTTGTGTCTAGCTCAAATTATCTTTTATCCATTTTGCGTACTACTGGTATTTCGGTACATTTTCGGCTATTGGATAAGATAAAATCTTTCTTTATCTCATTGAGATTTCCCTCATAATAGTCAGTTGTAAGCTTTGAGTTGACTTTCCTATTAGTTAAGAATTTGAATTTTGAGTTGCTTGGGTAATCAATAATTTACCTTCTATAGCACCAAAATTGATTTTTTGTTTTTGGCATTTTAATGATATCGGTCTAGATGTCAAACTATGAATGAAACTGAGAATTGAAATGATTCTTTTCCGCACGAATCGTGTTGAATGGTGAATCAAACCGATTCCGTCTTGATTTATAGAGTACATTGAAAAATCGGTTTATGCTTTGGATAACAATGCTATATTCCTAGAATTGATTATTTTTTGGTCCTAAATTTAAAAAAAAGAGCTAGTCTTGAGTGATTATCGCATTGTCCAATGAAAAAAGACAAACACAAGAGATGTGTCTTCAATGAACGCGTTATTTCGTCTCCTTTCTTCATCGATAGAGGTTTCAAATAACCGTTTTTAAGGTCTTTAGAATTTATGTGCCATATTTTTGTCTCTCTTTACCCGCATAATTATTTTGTCTACGGCTTCTATAATGCAGTTTGCGACAACACATAAGCCTGTGTCCTTAGAGACAACACAAAAACATCCATGGGTGTATAATCTCAGAAAATGTGGAATATACAGTACTATGGGGATTTGGTATTGTTAGGCCGATCATTATTAATCTGACAGAGTAATCTGCCCTGTGGGGTTATATATCCCTTCATGTTAGTCCCCTCAGAGAAACGGGTCCATAGTGTTTTGAGTCCTGACCTTTACACTGGTTAAGTTTGTCCAGCAAATAGTTTCTTAATTCTTCCATATTATCACTTTCTAAGCTTGATTTTGAGGTACTATATCACACGAATTCATGGCGAGTCTTGCTCCTCAGGGAAGAGACCAGTACGCATTCTGAGAGAACGGATTCGTTTAGCGACTCACTCAGCTATGAGAGTGAGAGTGAGAAGCTATCAAGATCCGATGGGTGTTCCTCCGAGGATGGAATGCTCGAGCAAGAGATCGCATGCCATCCCAAGGACAAACTAGGTTACCTTTACTGTCAGTATTTCGAGATAATAGCTCCTTATGGAAGAGTCCCGCTCATGGATAAGGTATTGTTTATCAGTTCATTTTCCTCTCTTGCACAATTCAAAGCTTACTTGTTGAATCTCTACTCTCTTTACTTCCATTATTGTTTTCTTGTTTTTTATCTTTCTTTTGGGTGTCCAGCCGAAATCTGACAATTGTTCTCTGAAGCCATTGTTATTGACATCAGTCAACATGCTTCTTCTTGCTCCATTTCCATTTCTGAAAGAACTGGTCGCCGAAATTAATTACGTTTATGTAAATTGGCACTAAATTGATTTTTCCATGTCTTTATGGGTTAATATGAGGATATTTTCTTGTCATTGAGGTGGGGTTGGTTGGTTTCCTTATTGATCTGGTTTAGAAAGGAAGATAGATCACCTTAGCATGTAAACCATGTGATTCTCACTGACACCATTTTTTTGTTACCTTGCTTTCAGATTACTGAGTTAGCTGAAAGATACCCCAGATTAATGTCTTTAAGGAGTGTGGATCTTTCACCAGCTAGTTGGATGGCAGTTGCTTGGTCTCTCTCTCTCTCTCTCTCTCTCTCTCTCTCTCTCTCTCTCTCTCTCTCTCTCTCATATTAACTTGAGAGATATGGTTTCCCCTGGAATATGCAAGCCAATAAAAGAAAGGAAATTGTCTTTTATATCAAAGAACGTAGGAGATACGCTATCGGTCTAAACCGGGCTCTTAACATCCCCTAGAATATGCAAGTCAAGAAAAGAAAGGAAATTGTCTTTTATATCAAAGATGTAGGAGATACGCTATCGGTCTAAACTGGGCTCCTAACATCTCCTAGAATATGCAAGTCAAGAAAAGAAAGGAAATTGTCTTTTATATCTAAGAACGTAGGAGATACGATATCGGTCTAAACCAGGCTCCTAACATCTGCGATAAGATTTCTTTTCAAGATTCCCAGAGGGGGTAAAATTGATATGAATAAGTAATCGGATGGAGAAAATAATTTTCAGGTATCCAATCTACCACATTCCCATGGGAAGAAACATTAGGGACTTGTCCACATGCTTCCTCACTTTCCACACTCTTTCATCTTCTTTTCAAGGTATTCTCTGGTCTATTTACCTCACCTTTTGCTTATGTTCTCTCTCATTGTCACCTATCTTAACTTTTGCCTTTGTCTGAATTGGATTTACATGTAAAGATCTAACTATGCGTCCCTATGTCCCTATCGGTGACAGATCTGGACCTTGAAAGTGGCTCGGAGGGTGCTGAAAAGAGGAAGCGAACGCAAGGGGAGGGAATCTCACTATCTCCGTTTGGCTTGGCCACCTACAAGATGCAGGGCGGTGTTTGGGTGTCCCACAACGGTGGCCGGGATCAAGAGAGGTTGGCGTCGCTTTTGAGCGTGGCAGATTCATGGCTAAGGCAGCTGAAGGTCCACCACCATGACTTCAACTACTTCGTAGGGTACCGTCGTGGCTGAAAATGACTCCAAACTAGGTTTTAAACGGTACAAATAACCCTTTTATGTTGTGTTTTTTGGCCTTTGGTTTTTGTAGTGGTGCTAATTTTGAGGAATGGCCTTGGAAAAGAGTCTTATGGGACCTTTTTTTTTAATTTAAGTTTTGGCCTACTTCATCGATCTCTTGAGATGTCCTCACTAGAGTGGCTTTTCTTGGGAGTTTTTTTTCCTCCTCTGGAGAGATGAGGCAGCTTGTTGAGATTAGTACTGGATTAGGGGAGAGAAAAAGCCCAGGGACGTTAAAAACTCTGGTGAACTATTGTCAATTTCTAATTGAGTAATGGAGTCCTTGTTCATAATTGCCCTTTTATTTATTTTATTTTTTGCCAGTGTGCATTAGGTTTTTCGGATTCAGAGATGCTGCAGTGCGCTGTGTGTAGTGTGGCATTACAGCTGTCTAAAAGTGTTTTAAACGGTTTAGATTAAAAAAAAATTCTTTCTTGAAAAAGTTTATTTTTAATCTGAACCATTAGTCGCTAAGATCGATGAACTGTTAGTTGATGAGATCGATGGCTGTCAGGCGCCCTACACAAGGGTGCACTATAGCACCCCAGGTCCAGGGTTTTCTCAGTTCTTTTAGTACAAATTTCACATACATTTTCCAATAACTCTTCTTTGAATTTCAGAATTTGGAATCAATATTTGAATCACAGCCTATGGGTAGTTTATTGATGGCTTTTTTGTGGAGGGGGTGGGGGTCAAGGAGAAATTATTTGGTGCTCTTGGAGTATTGCTCCCGGATCTCCTGTACCATATATTTGTGTGGAACCTATCACAAAATATATGAATTCCACAGAAGTGTGTGGTGAGGGAGGCCCTTCGGGCATTGATCTAAGAGCACCAAATAATCTCGGGATCATAACTGTTTCTATAGCAATCGCAAAACCACAATCTAGCTAGTTTTGCACTTGAAGGGAAAGATTTGGAGGAATATGTGGTTGACTTTTTGCTCATATTGAAGATTGAAGCTCATTAAACTCTTATCTACCTCCCTTTTTTTTTAAAAAAAACCCCCTCGTATCTACCTTGGTTATTGTCAACTACCATAATGAGTCAGAACCTGACCCTTCAAATCAATCCATTAGTCGAGCCCCGCGTGAAGGTTGGGACCGATCGGACCAGTCAAGGCAAACAACCCGGCAAAGTCATCGCCGGTCAACTAGCCCGGCTCCAACATTTATGGAGGAGCTTTTACGAACTTGATCCGCAGGGTATTGAGAGTCTTTGAAACCTCTCTTCCCAAATGAAATCTGCTGCCCGTGAGTATAGGCTAAAATTGTATCTCTTAATATATGTATGTGTTCTCTCTTTCTTTCACTCTCTAACTTCATGGTCGGAGAATCCATGTCCTAAAACACCGACGGTCATTGGACTTATCTTGCAGGGTCCTATGGAGCACTTGGATGGGTCATACGGTTTATGGCATCATCTACTTGAAGCTACTAGAAATTTGACGGGGCACTGGTTAATAAATAATACTCCCTCCGTCCCAAATTGATTGTCCCGTCCGCAAAACGGAGTATTAAAAATAATGCAATTTTTTCAAGAAAAAATTCAAACTTTTTTCACAAATTAAAAATTCTCATTGATATCTAGTAAGTTGTTGAAAAACTTTTGATTTTTTCTTGCAAAAATTGTATTATTTTTAACACTCCGTTTTGCGGACCGGACAATCAATTTGGGACGGAGGGAGTAATTAGTAAGAAGGACAACGTTCTCGGAAGTATTGCTAGCAACGTATGTTCCCACATGACAACCTTGGAACTATGGTATCCATGAATGTCTTCCTTAAAAAGTTTGTTCAAGACTTCAAGCTCCAAGAATATTGGAAAGTTTCAAGCACACCGTTGTTTCTTTTTGTTTCCTTAAAAAAATGATTGAAAGTGTTGTTGTTGCACATCCGACTAAAATGCCCCGATTTACGGATTAGAGTCATTCCACATCATCAATTTTCAATTCTATATAGGGAAAGAATTCTTTCCACCTTAGGTGGAAACTCCATGGTTTTTCACCACGCATTGCGGGTCCTGCCGTATATTTTTTTCAGTAATTTGAACCGTTCATCTTGTAAGACTCGTATAGTAGTACATTCACACAAAAAATCATATTTATTGGATATCGATAGATATATTAAAAATTAAATCTTAGTTTATAAAATAGACGGCTATGGGTAGTTTAACTTTAAACTTATCTACCGTCGATTTTTTAAACCAAACTTTAATTTTTTATATACCTATCCATGTTCGATAAATATGATTTTTTGTGAAGATATAATATTTTGCAAGACCTATAAAATAAACGATTCAGATTACTATAATATACGCACGGTAGGGCCCACAAATGATGGTGATGGAAAACACAAGTTTTCCACCTAAGGTGGATGGAATTTACACTCTTCTATATATCGTGTGCTTCATATGTTTTAATTTTATTTTATTTTTGTAATGATTTTACTTGATCTTATGTTTGGGCCCTTTTCCCTTCACCACACTATCACTTTGTAAGATTTCTCCACTAAGCAAAAAATGCAAAAAGTGAATTTTGTCCTTATTTAAATTCTTTTCGCTTTTGTTAGTTTTGCACTAAACTTTTATGGATTATTGATTCAACTCATCAAGAGGAATCAAAAAACCCAAAAAAATTTACTTTTACCCCAAATTTTTGGGGAAATATCCACTTAAAAGTGGATATTTTCCAAAAAATTTGGGTAAAAGCAAAGTTTTTTTACTTTTCAGATTCCTCTCATTGAAACGAATCAATAATTTCCAAAAATTTGGCAAAAAATTGACGAACGCATTTTCTTTTGGATTAAGGACAACTTCCAAAAAGTCCTAAAACTTAAGCGGAACTCAACCTAAGCACTTTTCTAGCTTAAATTTTATAACAGTCTAAAATTTTAAAGCAAGAATATATTGAATACTTGGATCAAGTACTAACTAATATTTGATTAAATTGATTTATTATAGTACCCCCTCCGTCCCAAATTGGATGACAAATTTTTGATATTTGTGCTAATTTCAATTCCTTATAACTTTCAATATGAATTTCAAAAAATATGCAATATGAATTTTATTTGATACTAGTTCTTGATTAGTTCTATTATACAAAGTTTTCAAATTCATAAAAAACATTATAAATTGAAAGATACAAATAACAAAAAATGGCACAAATTTTAAAAATTATCATCCTTTTTAAAACCGACGAAGTACATACAAGAAAAAGTCGTACAACAAGAACACATCTAATCAATGAATTGGGCGCTCGTGATGGGCCACACACGTAGCCAGTAGTAACATTTACCCTCTTTTTTATAGTCTGCGAACAAAATAAAACTCCCTTTTTGCCTTTCAAAAAAAAAAGAATGACAAAATAGAACTCATCTCACCAGAGAGATTTTTCTTTGCCAAGCGAGTATATCTCACGTGGTACCCATTTGACGCATCTGAGCTGTCCGATACACTTTTGGAAAACTCGGATTGAAACTCTCTCTCTCTTCTCACCCCAACACTTTCTCTCTTCTTTTCTCTCTCCAAATCTGAACTGTTCAAAAATGAAATGGATGGCTCGGATACGCAAGCGGGCACCATGTGCTTCCCGCTAGGCACTGAAAATTTTTTCCAGGTAGTTTTTGGTTGCTGTTTAATACTGTAATAACTAATAGCGTGCGCCCGCCATGGGAAAAACAAATAGTTATATTAGCTACGCATATAAATGTATATACGAATCATCATCTTGCTCCACCTAATAATAATGTTCTTCTCCCCAATAACACCATGAGCAGTGCGCTAGTAAGAAGCACCACCCTGCGTTTTCGACGGCCGCCGGACGGCTACGAGCCATTGGATCAGAGCAGGAGCAGAGGAGCCAGCTATTATCCCCATCAAGGCAGGATAACTCAATCGCGGCGAAAGAGAAGGCAGATTTTTCTCAAAACATACAAGCTGGCCTCAGTAAACTCCTCGACAGGGCAATCAAGCTGTACGTCCAGTAAGTTGACAGACGCGGTGGCGGTTAAAGTGAAGAAGATTGCGGCGTCCGTGGTGTCGTTTATCCGTTTAAATTCGTTGCGATCCCGCAACAGTCAATCAGCAATCCGTTCATCGTATCCGTCTGGAGTTCACAAGTCAGGTGTTTAGCTGCTTTGGGTTGTTTTTGTCCCCGATAACCACGATTTGTTAATTAGAAACAGGAGCTGACAAGCATGCCGGAAAAGCTCAGGCATAGATTTGAAAACAAGGCTCCAAACTAACATGACGTCGAGGATTCAGGAAAAGCTCTTGCATAAATTCGTCATTTGTGACCGATCGAATACACTACTTGATAATCAATCCAATCCCCTTCAGTCGTCATGCCTTTTCAAATCAATGAATAGCTCTCTTAACCTGTATTGCCCTGCATTAAGTATCCCAGAAATGTAATGAATGAGAGATAATTGTGTTGTAAGCATTTGCATTCACCAGCTTATCGATCTTTCGAACTAGAACTTTGAACAACTGGTTTCAGACCCATATATACCAGTATTTGTTATCATAAGGTTGATACCTGTTACTATTTCGCAATGAGATCGGTAAGATACTAAAATGTGGCACTGATATGTATGCACTCACGGGAAAAAACCTGCAGCCAAGGGAGGTCGGTAAAGAACTTCGTATCATGGACCGGATATGATGAATTATGATATGCTATGTGCCTACTAACATTGGAAACCATCTAGAATCAAATATGCAGCACCTGCATTGGCGAGACCAATACGGGGTCAAGACCTTTTCTATCACAAATTTAACCTGTCTGATGAAGCTAAGACAACAACAAAAACTAGAAATTCCATACAAAATGATCAAGAGACAAATGATGTTTGGATTAATGGGCATGTCTAAGTCATGGGCAATGCCATACAAACATAACTATGGAAAAAAAAATTCTTCCCGAAAATGTTGTTGCCTTTTGCGACTAGAAGTCCAGAAATTCCACTGCCACGTCATTTGTTTATCAGTTTCCCTAACCCAGGAATTCCTACATCGAGGGAGAGGGATGGATGCTGTTAGCCAGCAAACCAAGAGGTACCTAATTTAGGCAAAATGTGCCAAGACAAGTGGCAGCCTGTCAACCCATCTATTCCTGCATTCAAGAAGATTGGCAGTTATAGGCTCAAACAGCCACCAAAAACAAGGTTGCCCGGTGACAGGGTAAGCCTACGCTGATGGCCCATTGAAGGAGGACGGATTTCTGCTGTCTTGCATCTTTGCCCTAAGACATAGCTTTAAGGAAATTTGAATTTTTATTCAATTCCTCACTATCACGTCTCCATTCCACCTCTTCTTGTGTTACCAAATCTAATTAGAATATCAGAGACCTTGATCATTTATTTCACAAGGCCACCTTTGGTTAATACATTTCTATTAGGTTCAATACTAAGATCGATAGCTTCCCCTAGTTTGTGGGATTTAGAGGCTCACCACCTATGGCATGGTAACTGGTTAGAAAAATTGAGAAATCATATCCCAGATCCAAGATTGGTTCGAACGAAGCATCAGACATGGCGGCCAGATTACGTAGTTCATCCCTATCAATGTTCCAAAAGAATTTTAGCAAATCCCAGGTACGACAAATAGTTAGAAAACATAATGGGGATTTTTGTCATATTAGTTTGATTTTATCCCTGTGCACATAGTGCAAGTTTGGGAAGTTATCTTATGTTTATGTGGTATGCAAATCTTTGTCAAGTACTCTCTAAGTCTTCCTTCTTCCTCAATCAAATGGATGAGGAAACAAGTTTATAGAACCAACAATGTTTTCGTAGATGAATTTGTTTTCTATCATCATGAACAACATAAAGATACAGGAATTCTAGAGTCTAGGGTATGTATCTTGAGATCCTTTAACTATATCATATGCATAATATTCTGACATAAGATGTTAATACCATTCAGGAAGGTATTTCAAATAAAATGACTTTGGGGCAAAAAGGGAATTTCCATATTACCTACATGCCAAGGGTAGAATTTTCTCATTCACAATCAATGTTGGCTTCTTCTTCCCGCATCGTAAACACTTAAATAATCCAACTGTCTAGTTGGGTTGCACCCATATCCCATACGTTTGCCCTTGTCATATCTGTTTAAGAAGAAGCCCCGCAACACTAATGGGAACAACTTCAACCACACTGCTAAGAAACTTCTTACCTAATAAGGCTATGAAGCTCCACTCGCCTAAGCTTTAAAACCTGATCACAACTATGTATGATTCTTCTAACGAGACCTTAAAATCCACAAGACAACATATCCTACCAACGAATTTTACAACAAAAGGAAGGCCTGGACAACCACTTCTGTTGTTCTTAATGAAGTTGCGAATGCATTGATTTCAAAAGAAACGCGACAATGAACAAAGATAGAAATGAATTTGTTCAATATAATATCCCTTTCCCGTTTTCTTGTAGCAAATATTATATTGCTGATGTGAACGCCATTACTGTCACAGGCAACTAAAAGTCAAGATGTATCAAAGGTTGAAAAGGAAGCAGAGTACTCGATAAAAGACAATTCCAGTGGATGGGCAGAAAAATTTATGGTCACGATGGAGCTCAGGAGAAAGTTATTAACCTTTAGAGACACCATTGATCTTCCCCCTTGTGATGATTCCGGCCCCCTCCACGAGGTGATTCTTTAGTTGTGTATCAACAAAGCAAATAAGGCTCCCCGGCCTAAAATTGCACTGCACTGCACTTCTAAATTCTGTTTTTTGCATCTACTGGCAGTTGGTGGTGGGAACTGTAGATGATCTCCACAAGTTGTACCCAAAGGTTGTTCCCCGCACACCAGTAAAAGAAACTGCAATATATGAGGTTTGTACTAATACTATTGTTCTTGTTCCAAATGCATGAACTGGTAAACTGACCAAGTGACATGCTCAAGTAGGGACTGGTTCACCTTTACAATGCTTTGAAATCTATTGGAGATTCTTGGGCCAAGAGTCACAAATGGGTAGCTAATTTTGGGCCCAATGCAGATGGGAGCTTGGAGAGTAATAATTTGGAGCAACTTGGTGAGCTTTCTTGCTTTCTTTGTTTCCTTTCCTTTTTCGCTCAGATGGGGAGCATGTACATAATGTTTTTTGAGACTGAAAAATTCAAAATTGCTGCATTGAAGCTGGAAGAGTGTTGGCAAAGCTCAATTACATGATTAAACTGGCACGAGAAATGTTTGACGTAATGGAGGAAGACGAGAAAAGTAAGGGAGGGATAGGGGACTCGGCTTTCGGGGATATGTTAACAGAGTCATATTCAGACACCAAAAAGACATGTCCTTCTCCAGTATCCCCAACTTCAGCCCCTCCTGAGCTGATAGAGCTCCGTGAATATGCCAATGTTTCCTACTCTGAACCTCTTCTTTTGCCTCTCAGACTTCAGGCAGTGGAAAAGTGCCTGTCATTCCACATTCTCCCTCACGTATCAGCTCAGGGTCTTTGTGCCTCAAATAAGAAGAGAAGGGCAGTTGACGAGCCAAATGAAGAAATTCAGGAAAGAAAGAGTATCAAAGAATCACCAAGTATAGCAACCAGTGGAGAGCCAATAGATTCCAAACCTCTAAAACGCATGCCAAAAAGTTCAAATTCTGAGATAAATGTTTCACAACAAACAAGGAAGGCAGCTGCAGCATCACCGCCGTTGCCACCACCCCCACCACCATCCAATCGACCTCCACCTGCAATAGCAACACCACTATTGTTGTCAAACTCGACCTCAGATGTAGTAGCACCTCCACCATCTATTGTGCATTCGAAGGGATCAGTGTTATTGCCACCCCCACCTACAATGCCAGAAAATGAAGCTGCTCAACCACCTCTACCACCCATTGTGCAGTCACCTCAACCTGCACCACCAGCAAATGGAGCCGTTCCACCCCCTCCACCACTCATGCCACATCCAAAAGGATCAGCGCCATTGCAGCCACCAGCTATACCACTGGCAAAGGGAGCTGCTCCACCACCTCCTCCACCCTTTGGAGCGGGAAAGTCCCTGCGTCCAAAGAAAGCAGGTACAAAATTGAAGAGATCAACGCATATGGGAAACATGTACCGAGTTCTCAAGAGAAAAGTGGAAGGTTCTAATTTGAATGTTAACAAATCTAAGGGGAAGGGAACTCAGGTTGGGGCATCTGCTGGTGGGAAGCAGGGTATGGCTGATGCCCTAGCTGAGATGGCAAAAAGGTACGCATGTAAACAACCTTTGGTACTTAACACAGTATGTTCCATAATTGTAACGGTAGTATGAATATTTCTTTTGGTGTCTTAGGTCAACATATTTCCAACAAATTGAAGAAGATGTTGAAAAGCACGCAAAATCAATCATGGAAATAAAAAGTGCGATTAGTTCCTTCCAAACAAAGGATATGGCCGAGCTTCTAAAATTTCACAAATATGTGGAACAGCATCTAGAGGAATTGACAGATGAGACCCAGGTAAATTTTTTTTTTTTTTTTTTTTCAACCTAGTCCACTTAAACTAGCCAGTGAACTTTAAGCCGTTGAATCAACATTTTCCAACTCCTTCAAATGCAGGTGTTGGCAAGGTTTGAAGGTTTTCCATCAAAGAAATTGGAATCATTGAGGACAGCTGCAGCTCTTTCCAAAAAATTGGAAGGGATACTTAGTAACCTGGAAAATTGGAAGGTAGAGCCTCCTCTGAGCCAGCTCCTCGACAAGGTGGAGTGCTACTTCAACAAGGTAGAAACTTTATTTCTAATGGTACATCAGCATCTTAATATCTTCTCAATGTGAATGCAAATCATTGATTGAGGAAAGAATAATCCTGCGAACAGATCAAAGGAGAAATAGATGCACTGGAACGTACTAAAGATGAAGAATCTAAGAAGTTCCAGAGTCACGACATCCATTTTGACTTCCACATCTTGGTACGAATCAAGGAATCCATGGTGGATGTCTCTTCAAGCTGCGTGGAGTTAGCTCTTAGGGTAAAAATACCTATTTATGCTTCTGACACACACTGCATCATTCACCTTGAACAATTGTGAAGTTTGAGTTTAACATTGTGGTTCATACTCAAGGAACGAAGAGATGCATCAGAAGCAGCTAATGCAGAATTGGGTCCAAAAAGCGAAGGCAAAAGGCAGGCATGCATAAAAATGCTTTGGAAGGCTTTTCAGCTTGCATTCCGGGTCTATAGCTTTGCAGGTGGACAGGATGATCGTGCTGACAAGTTAACAAAAGAGCTGGCTCAAGAAATAGAAACTGCTCCACACAATGAGTAGATGTGAACTTAACATATTCTCCAGCTAACATACTCGCTACTCATACTTTTGTTTTATAATTATGAGATCAAACCTTTTGATCAAGTTCAAGAAGCAATCGTACTCCAGGTACCACTTTTTTATGAGTTCAAAACTCAGCATATTGTTGTGTGCCTCAGAGATTCTAAATAAAGGTGAATATAGTTGGATAGATACAAGTGTAAGAAAACAATTGTACTGCAAATGCTTTTGTGTATGAGCTACAACTCACAAAATGTTGTGTGCATGGAGATTTTAAGTTTACAGTAATAATACTAAAGATGCGACATGTTACAGATTGTCAAACCATCAGTTAGCAATTACTGAAGGATGTAGCAATATTAGCTTTAGTTCCCGACTCCTGTTGGCATTGTAAATACTGAGTTTGTTAGTGTTCAAGAATGGTCAATGGTGCACGGACGAACATTAGCCAGTTGTGCTAAAAAATCATAATCGAAAGGCTCATCTAAGCTGGGCAATTCTTTATTCTTCATGGTGGGGTTTACATTCGACCATCTCGGGACATTTTCGGAGCAACATCTGTCCACACCACCAGCCACCACATCCCTGGCTACTTTTGCAAGTCTTCCACATACTAGTTAATTGATGTTGGGTGCACTTCACATAAAATCTCTTAATGTGGCGCATTTGAGTAATATGCAGACACTAACCTGCTAACGTGTTCATGCTGGGAAAAGTCATAATTTTTTGTGTTTGTACTTTGTTCACATAATGAAAATTGCTCATTCATACAGCTTTGCATCCTAAGATTCTCCTTCTATCCCATGCATCACATGACTAGTCAATTAACATGTCATTGTATTGGTTTATAAGAGGAGATGACTTTACATCCGATAGGTACATGAAACCTGTCCAAACTGTCTTGCACAAGTATCAACACTGGTCCATGTTCAGCAGACTTTATAAAGTTTCATTCGAAGTGGGAGAACCAATTTTCAACCCAAGAGAATTCAATTTTCTGATGTTGAACCAATAACAACCTATCCGTCCCCTGCCTCCAGTACAGATAGACCCTTTGTGGTGCCTGCCAGAATCAGAATTTGGCCAATAGGTCAATGAAGTTTAAAGGAACCCATATGCTGATCAACTAAAAAACAACTAGAAACTAAAACTTCTTTCAACTATAACATCTAAACTTTGTAAACTCTTTGCAGAAAAACAAAGATTCATTCAGGCTTATGGAAGATAGTCAATTGCTGAGAATGAATGTGCATTACAAGTTAATATTACATACGCACGAGTACAAAGGAGATTACATTTTCTATCATGCCGATTGCCAAGCGAGGAATCCACCATTTCTCTGGACTTTTGCATGCCTTGTCATCAGTATCAGAAGATCAGCAGGCCAAATATATATTTGCATACTTATACCATATGTTGGTATATACAACCATATATAGACAGTGAATTACAAATGGGACCCACACAATAGAACAGATAGGTCCATAAGAACTGCAGGAACCCCATCTCCAGGCTTTTCATCTCCTCCGTTGATCCATCCATCACGGGCTCTCTTTTTTTCAGCTGTTAGAATGGAAAAAGTTCAAAAGCTATAATTGTTATAATATCATTACAATCTTATCATCCTAGTGTTATGTTCCCCTTATCAATGTAATTGACCACTGAACCATTTGCATACTACTCCTAACTTTGTTTTATTGAGCTACAATGCAAGCCCTCTTTTGGGGCATATAATATGCATCTCGTAACATTATCAAAAACATAAGAAACATTCTCCACAAAATAACATAACATTTAATCCAAAAGAGGCAAAACCTTTTGAACCAAAAAGAGGCACAAAATTTTACCATAAAGAGGCAAAAATTTTACATTTGATTAAGAGTGAAAGTCCCAAAAAGGGTACAAAAGAGTCTAGGTGTCCTTTCAATTACAAAGCAAATGGAGTTCGACATGGATTGACAATTGCCAAATTCTAGTTCTAGATAGAATTTCATGTTCTATATGACATACTAATTGATAACTTCTTTCAAGTATGTTCTACCATACGTATGTAGTCTTGCGGATTGATTCATTAGTATGTAAAAAATGAACAAGTATAAAATGATAAAGTGAACATTATTATGAAACAAAAATCATCAAGTTTTGGTAAATAAATCTCAAATACATGTTGACACAACTGTTATTTTGCTATTTTTCATTGGTAAATAAATCTCAAATCTCCCCACTGCTTTGCTAATACATATTGCAATCACTAACACTAAAAAGATTCTTCAACTCCTCTTTGCAATCACTAATGTCCATAGCATTTTCAACCTTTATGGATTTCTTATCAATAAGAATACAGGTGTCTATTTCATAGAAAGAGATCACACTTTCACCAACTTGGGCAAAATACTAGTCATCTTTTCCGCCACCCCGTCTGCAAATGACAATGATACCCATACATGAGACAAGTATGAATAACAATAGCCACAAAGCATCCAAACAAATCAATAATATACTGAATGCACCTGAAACAGGCCAAGACACAACAGTAACACCTCCAGTTCCAACTACTACAAACTCAGCCGCACTTCCCTTGAAATATTCCATCACTTTTCCAGTTCTCATATCGAAGATATTTAAAACCACCCTCTACAATATGAACTCACATTAGGGGTGCCTCAAGGAAACAAATTCTTTCTAAAATTACAATAAAACAGTAGTGGAGGATTAGAAAATGTCACATGAGTACCTTAATTCAAGTAGCCCTCCACTAATTTTTCTCAAATGTGCATCAACGGGACCCGATTGTTAACTCAAATTATCCAAAGCTATACTTGGCATTAATTTTCAAATTTACCACTTCGACATTGCTTTTACTCATATTTAGGCTTAAATATGTTTTTGCTTATAAGTAAAAATTTCTATTGAAAAGGCATGGCTTCCTGGATAAAAAAAAAAAAAAAGGCATGGCTTCAATGGGATGCTACCCATGTACAAAAGAAAGCATGGAATTAAAAACAGCAAAGTCCACTTTGACCCCCTGTGGTTATCGCAATGTGCAGATACCCCCCTCATGGTTCAAAACTGACCACATAACCTACCTGTGGTTTTGAAAATGTGCGGATAGATCCCCTGCCGTCATATTTTCCATCCAAATTAACAGACACAACATTAAAAGACCGATATACCCTCATCATGTCACTTGATTCTTCTTCTTTTTTAATTCTAACCACACCATCTCTTATATCAAAAATTGAATCCAAACCGTTGATATGGTAAATTTTGACGAGTACTACATGTATGACAAAATTCAAGTCAATCAAAAAAAGAAAAACTCATGGTCGAATCGATTTTGTTATGAAATTAAAATTTCAAATTTGAATTTACTAAAAATTAGATCACTGGGTTATTGATGCCTGATCGAGATGATTTTTTACAGAGATACTCTATTCTTTATTTAAGACATTATGAACGATTCAGATTACATTTTAGAGGCGTGTGAGATACACCTCCGTTAATATGGATGGAAAACATGACGGCAGATGGTCAATCCGCACATTTTCAAAACCATAGGTAGGTTATGTGGTCAATTTTAAACCATAAGGGAGGTATCCGCACATGGCGATAACAACAGGGGTTGAAAGTGGACTTTGCTCAATTAAAAAGTAAAGGCCAAATTGGAAGAGGACGATGGCACGACTGCTAAACAATCTAATTATGACAAATCAAAGTGATTTTTTCTGAGTTATTCATCGCATGCAAAACACAAAACCTAAATCATTTTAGTGGCGGTGTGTTTGGAACTCCATGGTGGTTCAGTCGAATATCAATCAAATTAAACAATGAAAACAGAAGGGATAACATACAACTTAGCAAAAGATCAGATATCAAATGGACTGATTACGAAAAAAGCAAAAGGTTTCAATGACATATAGTACGACTTAATAAAAGCACGATAAACCCACAGTACGACATCCAAGCGTGAAAGGGTACTTCCCCTTTGTCACAGGAGAAAGCGATACTAATAAGTTAACAGAACAAACATACCAATCCGGAAAGATGATAAAGCTGAATCCACATGAACCCTACTAACTCAAGTAAGGAGCCACGAAGATAAAGCCGAAAGAGGTTTGACTTGGATTATTCAAACAAAGGAATAATTTCTCCAATTGCTTGTTTCAGAAGCTGCTGCTCCCTTTAACTCTTGAGTTTTGGGTTTGCGCACAACCGAGGAGGCTGAATCCATATTCCTTGATTCCACCCTGTAGCAGCAAGCCAAGCGTGGTTTTTGCCATTGTCTAAGGAATAAAATCTCAACGTCCCATCCTGGTCTTAGTAATAGACCTTTGTTTGAAGTTTCTCCCAATGATGAAACTGGGAATGAGGAGTGGTCTTAGTAATAAACCTTGTTTGAAGTTTCATTGCCCAAAAATCTGAATGAAAATTTAGATGAATGTATCGAGCATATATAAATCCTAGTGCATGTTTGTGCCCGAAGACACAGCTCAAATGATCAGCGCACGCAAATAAATTCTAGACTCATGCGCAATATATTAACCCCTGCCAACGAATCCAATTATGCGGAAAACAATAACTCAAGCATATTCTTTGATTTGTTTAATTTGAACAAACAATTTTTCAATTCATAGTTGCCCGTGCCTAAAGGCACAACGCAATACGTTCACAACAAATGAGCCCGTGCCTGAAAGAACTCATTAAAAAATATTAATTTAATAAAAGTTTCTTGCACTATCAACAATGAAATTACATACTCTCAATAAAAAATATTACTTAAGGAATCAAAACCGTTTCGAAGCTGCTATTCAAATCACAAACATTTACTAAGTTAATCAAAAGAGTTATAAATATAACTAAAGACTATTGAATTCAGTACAAAAGTGGGAGTCTACCCACCAAAATTCAAACCCACCATAGTTTATGTAGCACTTAATAGCTACCAACAAAAAAGATAAAATGGTAGCCAGCAGTATAAAAAGAATTAAAAAAGATAGAATAGGAGTCATTCGAAAGAGGATAACCAATAATATGACCTCCATCACCACCTTTCATCTCTGGATACATGCATATTGAATTTAAATGTTGGTGTAATAGGATTAAATAGAATCCTTTGACTTTTGTTTAGAAAGAAACGGTTCAGAGTTAACAAAACACTACTGAGAATATTTCTCGTTCAACTCCGAAGGTTCCTTCAAAATCATGATCATCACCTCCTTCTTACTCCATAGAAACTAAAAAACAGTTTATCAAAAATAATTAGAAACTATAGCATAAATTAAAATAAGTAAAGAGTTATGAAAACAATATTATAGGATTTTACGAAATGAATATAAAATTGGTGACATCAAAGTACTCAACAGTTGGATAGATAATCAAATCAAATAACTGACTAAAAGTTGATATATCATGTGCACAATTTATAGATTATTGGTAGAGAGAAAACAAAAAGAAAATAATGTATGATATGGTTTTTCACATTTTCCCTCTGGTTTACATCTAATGAACACCTCAAATCATTTTTGTTGGATCCAAAATGGCTCTACAACAAAATCTGTACACAAATATATGTGCGGTTAGCAGAGTTCATTGGATAAGTTTGTTGACACATACTTTTTGTACATAGATCTTGCACATATTTTTGTGTGGGACATCCTACGGGTCTCACGAAAAAAATTCGAGTCGTTCATTAAATGGAAAACATTTTTTCAAGTGCTCTCGCATAAAATTAGCTCAATCCGATATCTATAGGTATTTAATCCAATCATCTAACTTTTCATTATCCTGAATACCGAACGAAAAGTATGATGTTTGGATCAAGCCTTTATAAATATCGGATTGAGCTGATTTTTTGCTAAATCCCTTGGAAAAATGTTTTACATTTAATGAACGGTTCGGATTGTTTAGACCCTTAGTGGGCCCCACACAAAAATCTGTGTACGATTTGTACCTATTTATTTGTGTGAATAGCACAGTAGGTATTTTATAGGATTCAGCGAGGGTTTAAGAAACAATACGTACAGATACTCCGCTTTGTATTCGTCAAATGCTTCGCAAACCCATACTTCTGAGAATCTGAATCGTTGCCTACCTTTGTCTCTCTATCTCAGTGGAGTCAATCTTGAATGAAGTAAGCCTTCGAAAACCCTAAGTTCTTACTTCACTTCACTTCCCTTTACTATTCTGTTTTTGGCGACTTCAACTAGAATTAACTATCAAACGTCATGAATTGGTGAGTTTTCCATTACCCGATGCATCGACGCCTTGCTCTGTTTGGTCATCGATTACTCACAAATTCATCACTTTTCACACCAAGCAGTAGGCCGTTATTGAACACCCAGTCTTATATTTTGAACCCTAGGGTTGATGGGTTGGCTTTGTTTAGAGTATTTATGTTCACTTCAACTCACCAGACAAGGGTACTGGACCCCGATGACCCGTCCACCTTGATGAAGGAGGATGGAGTCGCCGTCTGTTCGCAAATGTGGATCGAAAATTTCCGCGAACCCGATAAGACGGTGACAAATCTGACCAATTATTTACGTCGATTTGAGTTGTGGGTTTTGGCTTATCAGAAGGTCTGCGCCGATGAGATGGGTGCTTATATGCCGCGAAATGCCATACAGAGGTCAGCACTGGAGGACTTGTTGGCCTTAAGGAATGCAGTTCTTGATAGTAGGTTTAAGTGGGGAGCTAGGTTAGAGTTCTTTATCAAGTCTCCGAAGGATAAGACGGAGTATGAATCGTTGTCAAAGAGGAAAATCAGGGCCATTTTGACTACTACGCAGCCAAGCCCATTTCAGGATCGGATTGTTCAAGAGGTTTTGTTCATGATTTTGGAGCCGATTTATGAGGCTAGGTTTTCTCAGAAGTCATTTGCGTTTAGGCCAGGGAGGAATGCCCACACCGTGTTGAGAGTCGTTAGGAGGAGTTTTGCGGGGTACTTGTGGTACATAAAGGGAGATTTGAGTACAATTCTGGATGGCATGAAGATCGGAATGGTGATAAGTGCTCTAATGAGGGATGTTAGAGATAAGAAGGTGATTGATTTGATAAAATCGGCTTTGGTTACGCCTGTTATCACCACTCCACACGGTGAAGGTGAGAAGAAGAAGAAAACGAAGAGAAAGTATCAAAAGAAGAGGGTTTTAGCAGAAGATGAACCGAAGCCTGATCCGTATTGGCTGGATACCTTTTTTGGGTTTGCGCCTGAGGAGGCTGAGAAGCTTCCTTCTTGGGGACATTGTGGGATTCTTAGTCCCCTTTTGGCTAATGTATGTATTGATGAGTTAGACCGTTGGATGGAGGATAAGATCAAGGAGCTCTATCGTCCTTCAAAGAGCGACGTCATTTGGAATAATCCAGATGGGGAAGCGGAACAAGGAAATACATCTTGGCCGGAATTTGTTCCGACAAGTGGTCCAGATAAGACAAGAAAGATTGACTATGTCCGTTATGGGGGCCACATTTTGATTGGAATTAGAGGACCCAGGGCAGATGCAGCAACCCTGAGAAAACAGTTGATTGAGTTTTGTGATCAGAAATATCTCCTGAAGCTTGACAATGAAAGCCTCCCTATTGAGCACATTACTAAAGGTATAATGTTTCTTGACCATGTACTCTGTCGGCGAGTTGTGTATCCAACTCTTCGGTATACTGCAACCGGTGGGAAGATCATCAGTGAAAAGGGTGTGGGGACCCTGTTGTCAGTTACAGCAAGTTTGAAACAGTGCATTAAGCAATTTAGGAAGTTGAATCTTCTAAAGGGTGATAGGGATCCAGACCCACAACCTTGTTTTAGAATGTTTCACGCCACCCAAGCTCACACAAATCAACAAATGAACAAGTTGTTGTCTACAATGGTTGAGTGGTACAGATATGCGGACAATCGGAAGAAGATTGTAAATTTTTGTTCTTACATTATTAGGGGATCACTCGCAAAGCTCTATGCTGCCAAATACAAGCTCCGATCGAGAGCAAAGGTGTACAAGATTGGTGCACGGAATCTAGCTCGACCTTTGAAGGAGAAAAAAGGCCAGTCTCCAGAGTACCATAATTTGCTGAGAATGGGTCTTGTTGAGTCAATTGATGGGCTTATGTACACCAGAATGTCTCTGGTACCAGAGACTGATTACTCTCCTTTCCCTAATGGTTGGAGACCTGAACATGAGAAAGCATTGCTTGAGTACATAAGGCTAGATGATCCAAAAATTCTAGAGGAGCACCGGAGTGGCTTGAGAGAACAAGGTCTGGTTTCGCCTCAGGATTACGTCTCAATGCTTGTTTGGAACTACAAGAGGAATGCTATTGGACTGGATCAGCTTCCCGCGACAGTGAGTCATGGCAATAACATAGAAAGTGTGAAACCAAACCCCGAAAATGATGATGAAATGAATAGATCTGAGGGAGATCGAGAAGAAAGGCGTCAGGCGGCACAAATGTAAGATTGAATTTGTACTCTGTGGTTTTGAAGGAAGCCGGACACAATGATTGCTTCTGCAGTGCTTTATAATTCAATATAATTATGGAAGCATAGGATAGCTTGTATAATTCTAAAAGGATTTATTTCACTATGCCAACAAAACGATTTACTCCATTAGCTACAACTGCAATATGTTGATTAGCAAGTTTTGAATCTCCGTTGGGTGCTTTCAGTTGCATTACTGTTTATAATCCTTTCACCTCCCCACATCATATAGTATAAAGATCAGTGGAGATGAAGAGCACATGTGGGCAAACTTCTGCTTGTTGAGTGTTTTCTTGAGCACTGGATCCTTTTTGATTAAAATGATTCTAAAAGTTTAGTGTGGGTGTTTTCTGAATTTTATCTGGATTGACTTTTTATAGAGATAAGAGGACCTGTGATATAACACGAGCCCGGATAGAATTTAGAGCATATTGTAGTATAAAATGCTCTAGCCTTTACTTATGCTATATTGTAAAGTACTTAAGTTTTTAGGATTTTGATGGTCTAATCAAACGACAGCATCTAATCAAACGACAGTGTTTAGGTAGTCAAAAGACAATGGCTGTTCTTATGTGCAAACAGTACATGATAACAGTAAGTAGGGGGTTCCTAAGAGCACTGGATCCTTTTCGAAACAGTACATGTAATGTTTTGTTGTCGTATCTGATTATTGGTTCTATTAGTTGCTACAATGTAGTCGCACTATGCTTCTCATATTGTCCAACTGTTGAGATATTTAGAATGAATTAGTCCAAGATGGTGATTTGATTGAGGTAGAAGGATTAGAGGGATGAGAGTCATGAGAGAAAGCCCAAAGGGAAGTGCTTGGAGGGTATGCTCCTTAGCCAGCAGGTTGCATTTTAACTTCAACTTTTGCTTTTTCTAACATTGTGGATGCATCGGGTTGGGGTGTATTCTTTCAGGCCATCAGCCCTCCTTCCTATTAGAAGTAGAACATGATAAGGGATATGGTAATGCGGGATTGCTGTGATCATCTTTGGAGGTTGAGATGGTGTTGCTCTTTTGCTCCCAAGTGTGATTCTCTGTGAAGATGATAAAGTGAGTTATATTGCTGTGGGAAGCTTTTCATTTTTTTTTTTTCCCTTGTTGCACTCTTGGCTCTTCTTGACACTATTCTTCGAAGTTATCAGGATGGTTGGTGTTTATGGTCAAGAATTTGGTCTCTTATTTTGAGCTATATTTAATTGGAGCTGCATCCCCTTCTAATCCTTTCATTTGAACTGTGAACATAGCTGTAGCCTTTATCTCCAAATTTTTCGAATTAGCAATTGAAAAATCACTGCTTGCATCAATGACATGACTATCTGACCCTGTATGGTAGCAGGGTATGTGAAGTCTTCTCTTGTCACTTGTGGCTGCATCAATGTTCAGAGCTCTTTCCAGCTATAAACTGCTGCTTCAGAAAAGGGGTTTTGTTATAGAAGCAGTCAGTTTCGTAAATGAATTGTAAAACTGTATCGGAGGTAATTAACAAGAAAATGGAGAAGAAATATGTTTCCTTCAACATGTTTGGCATAGTAGGAGAGAGAGACCATTTCCGGTTCTATTTTTTTACTCTTTTCTTCCAGGATTTTTGGTTATAAAAAAGCATTTTACACTGGCAGATGGATTTGATCAAGTCAATATTTCGGGATTAACTCCGTAATTTTGTCCCGAATTTGATGTTTTTATGAAATTGCTTCCTTTATAGATAGTCCATATGTTCTCTTTGCCCTTGGTGCTACATCTCTTGCTTGGGCCAAATGTAAATAGCATCTCTAGCTCGATTAGAAGAGTTATAGAGATTGCGTGAACTTACAACTTTCACATCTCTAGCTCAAGAGATGCTTAGATGGAATTAGAATGGTTAAAGTCTGAGGGGCCTTTTGTCTTTGTGTGTGTTGGGGGATTTTTTTTTTTTTTTGGGGGGGGGGGGGAGGTCTTTTTTCTTGGTTTTTTCGTTTCTTTTTCTTGTTTTCTTTGGTTGTATCTCCTTTTTTTGTCGTTTCTTGGGGTGGTTTGTGGTGAGTGGTCCGTCTCCTTTTTGGTCTTTGGGTTTGGGTTGGCCTGGCTGGGGTAGGGTGGGTTGTGTTGTCTCTTTTGATTTTTTTTTTGTCTCTGGTGTCAGCCTGGTGTTTGCTGTGGGTCTGGGTCTTAGGCCAGGTTTGTTTTTTATTTTTTTCTTTGAGTCTCGTTGGTCCTTGTCACTGCTGTTTGAGTGGCATTTGCCTCACCCCTAACATCAATGCTGCTCTTTTCAACTCCTACCTTTGGAGGGCTAAGAGCTCTTAGTCTTTATCTTATTCATTCTCTTATCAACTCCAAGCTTTGGAGGGCTAAGAGAGGTGGTACCATTGGAGTGATCCAGCCTCTATCCGGAAATGATTATTTGCTGCAGTTTCCTATCCTACTGCTGGTTGGTGCTACCTAGCTGGTGATGCTGCTGCTGTTTGTTTCACTTTATCCATCCTCTTATCAACTCCACCAGTGTTCTAAAACTCGGAAATACTCGGCGAGTACTCGGTACTTGGTGCCTGGCCGAGTAGAGTTAGGGCTACTCAGTGGGAATACTCGGCCAGCCGATTACTCAGCGAGTATCCGGCGAGTACCGATTACTCGGTAAAATGAGATTACTTGGAAGTGGGGAGAAAATCGAAAAAAAACTGAAAAAATGAGGTAAAATACATAATATGGAGGGATATGGAGAAGAAGAGGACGAATAATTGACTACTAATTTCGTACTTCGTTTCATTTGGTTTGAACATTGAACTTTGTAATTGACAATTAATTTCGCACTTGGTTTCATTTGGTTTGAACGTTAAACTTTGCAATGGACTAGTAATTTTGTACTTAGTTTCATTTGGTTTGAACTATGAACATTGAACTTCTCATTATGCATTATGAATATCATTTGGGGAACATATAAGAAAAAAATTCTAAGTAATTTCTACTCGCCGAGTAATCACCGAGTACTCGGCCTACAAGGTACAAGGTGGCCGGCCGAGCGAGTACCAAGTACCGAGTTTTAGAACATTGACTCCATATATGGGAGGGCTAAGAGGTCAGGTGGACAATTTCAATTTGCAGAATTCTTTAATTATGCCTTGAAACTTTAGCTGTCTTGTTTCAATCTATGCTGCTTTATTTGGGAGCTGTCTTCTTCTGCTTTATTTGTGAGTTCAGTTGTAGCAATTTCTTCGATCCTAGTGTCGTCTCCGAATTGACACAATGATTTCCTTCGAAATTAACGACCGCAAAAGTAAGTTGAACATGAATTAATTCTCTGTACTATGAATGACCTAATTGTTTGCCCTTATGATTCTGATTTCGTGATTCTTACTCTTTGTAAATGAACTACTACTAGATTTTGACATTGTTTCGATGAATAGTGGTTCTAAATCATCTCTGGCTAGAATTGATCTAAATCTGATATCATTGACGGTGTGGTCCATGTGGAGGTTTTTCGTATCACTTCCCTCAGTTTCAAGGCATTGGCCAGTTGTCATTCTGAAAGGATTCATTTAAAATGTTTCTTCGCTAACCTGAAAGTTGATTTGGTATATGTAGTTAATGATTTGGACCTATATCAATGATCTTCTTATGAATCCAAAAGAGCGTGTATCCTGGATACCTTTCCAGTAGTCAGGGTTGCCTTTTCTGTTCCTTTTTTTATATTATATATCTGGTGGTGAGGTTTGTCAATGTATCGAGGAGGTTCATTTTCCTGGGATCAATGACTGCACAATGGTGTTCGATCAATGGAGTTATTCTCTGAAATGTGATAATGAATTAATAGTCACCTTCCCTTGCACTCTTTTCATGTTGCCTTGGAACTTTAGATTTACTGGCACTTGTTAAATCTTGGGGCATGCTTACCGTATCAGCGACCTTTGTAAGCATGGAATACTAGCATTTCTTGATAGAGGGGAAAACGCGTGCATTAACACAGTTTTTGTACTATCTATATACACACGTAGACGATATGGGACACTCACGGCTGCTTGCAATATTTTTCTTAGTGTCACTTCCATGCTAGAAATTAGGTGGTCACAAGGACCTTTAAAGGTAGGTTCTACTCAAATTGCTATAATTTTTGTGGAGGGGTCGTCTGATTGCCCTCTTACATTCACGCACCGAACTTGCTGAGGAATCATGTCTTGTTGGACAAAGGATTCTGCTTTGTTAGTTGTTAGTTCTGTTGAGCTCATGCTTCATGTGATTTAGGCATTTAGCTTTAGTTGAGGGACACATCCTTCGATTTTACTTTGGTTGACTGTCCCATCTAGTAAATAAAACCCTGTTAATGTCATTTCCGTTAATTTGCTTGTATTTAGATGCACTTAATCATGTATATTCTTCATAATTATTCGTTTATATTTCAAAGTTTTGATCCCCTAAACAATTTTGCAACTCTGTCTCGAAACAGAGATTGGGCTTGGATTGACAGGGTTTGGCGTATTTTTCTCATTCTTGGGAGTCATTTTCTTCTTTGTTAAGGGACTCCTTGCCATGGGAAATGTGAGTGACAGCTTCTCTTTTATTGCCCTTTCACTGCTCACGTTCCATTTTTTGGTGCATTTCCTATTTAGCTTATTGTTGATTTGATGCCTGCTGCCTGCCGAACATTGGGTTATGTGGTGATACTCGATCAGATACTCTTCATCTCTGGGGTGACATTAACCATTGGATTGAAGTCTTCAATGCAGTTCTTCACGAAGCGTAGCAATTTCAAGGTTTATACCTTTTGCCATTTTCATATAATGATGTTCCTTTTTTATATACCACCTTATGGCTTTCATGTTGTACAGGGAACAATTTCTTTTGCTTTGGGCTTTTTGTTGGTTATGATAGGATGGCCAGTATTGAGAATGATTTTGGAAGCTTATGGATTCATTGTTCTTTTCAGGTTTACTTATTTAAAGAAAATAAAATTTCCCTCCATGATTACTTGTGTTCTGCTCATCTTGATGATTGTAATTGCTGATGAGTTATTTTTTGCAGTGGCTTCTGGCCTACATTGGCAGTTTTTGTGCAGAAGATACCTGTTCTTGGATGGGTTTTCCAACAGCCATTTGTTAGATCGGTATGTTTTCTTGATATGCAGCACGGTGATTTCAGATGGAATTTACAGTGGTCGCTCTCAGTTGTGTTCTTCTACAAAGCTAATTTTGTTACTGATTCTGTACATAATTTAGTTTTGGAATCATGGGGCCATTTTTGTCTATCTGCATTGTTTTTCCTAGTCATACTCACATCATAAAGAATAAGGCTGCCGTACTCATCCAAGATGCATAATTTTTTTTACTGCCTTCAGTGAATTTCCTCCCACATAATTTTGCTTGAATGAAGTACTTATTTCCTATTGAAAACAGTGATAATTTGCTTGAATTAAGAAGAACATTAATGTAAATAGTGCTTTTCTTCTTGTGAAGTGGAATATCTGTGAAGAAGTTTCTTGATACTCCCTCCGTCCCATTTTGTTGCGCCTGTATAGGGAAATGAACTATTTAAGGGAATATCATAATTGCATTGACTTTTTGCTGATTTTACCATTTTACCCCTTGACAGAATATTCAATTTTAGTAAAAGATCAAAATAATTGAACAAGGGCAACCATCTTTTCACCTGCCATAACTCAAGGGCGGGAAATTTCCCTACAAATTTGAAATTTTCATTATGGTATTGGAGCCAAATCTTTTCTTATCCTGTCATGTCATTGATTCTTAACCTTTTAAAATCATTGATTCTTAACCTTTTAAAATGTAAAAGAAGATGAGGGGCAAAATGGTAATATGGGCATCCAAAAAATGTAGAGTTTTGAAACAAGCAAATCATTTTGGGACATCCCAAAAAGGAATAAGGGCACAACAAATTGGGACGAAGGGAGTATTAACAAGGCAAATCTTGACATATGCCCTGTACTATTGTAATGGCAGATAGAATGAAGCTTTTCTGAAGTCTAGACTAATTTGTAGTTGCTAAGGTTAGGGCTCTTTATTCCCTTGTGATTCATGATATCCGTGTTTTTAATTTTGCTTGTGTATTCATGGAGTTCATTATTATTCCTTCTTAGACAAGTGGACGACGTAAAATTGTTTGGAGAACTAATGAATAGATACTTGCAATTCACGTATTCTAGAGTTGGTGACATTGGTTGAGACTAACCGTTAACCTATGATAGTATGATGTGATTTAGGCCCTAGTATAGGTGCTTATGGATAATCTTTTGTGGCATCTCTTGGCCCACTTCTCCAAATGTTTGTAGCGCCCACCTAAATTGTTCAAACATACCTCTGCTTGAGCATATTGTAAAGACACATCAGGTATTCACAACTTTGTTGCAAAAATCTCCACCTACATGTGTCCCCCCTATTCCTCAATTGCTAACCTTCTATGTTATCAGTGAGACACCTCCAAGTATACTTGACCAAATCGCTTAATACACTCCCTTGGCTTGGCCGACTGATTCTACACTTTAATCTTGTCTTCAATGCTATCTTCAGCCAGTAGAGTGAAGGGTTCATCAAGGTTCTCAATTCCCTTCCTTTAGGAAATTTGAAGATGGTTAGCCTGGATTGAAACACGAAAGGCGGAGGGACCTGGGTGATAAATACTTGTTGACTAGTTGTCAACGGCAAATTTGGAGGAAGGAAACACTTGATCCAAATGAGGAATTGAGGAGATAAGAGCAAGTTCAACAGGCTAGACCGCTAGGCGAATGGGTTAGCTTAGGTATTTTACCTAGTCAAGACTCAAAACTGAAGGTGCAGCAGCCTCAATAGAACCTAGACATTTTGGTTTTATGAACAGTAACTCGCCACTTCTATTGAGCCGTTCCCTTGGGGGAGAGTAAATTATCATTTTCCTTGAATACGTTTCTCTCTTACCCTTTACCTGGGTATTTTCTCTCTCCACTTTGGTGCTGTCTCTGAAGCACTGTCTCCACCAAACCAAGTTTCCAGCCTGAAATCTGAAATGCTATGACATCAGGAAGGCAGATTTGCAATGGTTCATGGGAAAAAATTGCAGATTTGTGCTCCGAAGAAGCTCAATTTGCTGGGTGTGTGATTCGCGGAGAAGCCTCTTCTCTCTCTCTCTCTCTCTCTCTGGCTGTGTGCTTCAGTTTGTTGTTTCTTGTAAGAGAAAAACTAGTGTTTGATACAATTGGTTTGTAAATCCGAGAGTTTTTCTCGATCAGTTTGTCAATTCCCCAACTATTGGAAGCCAGGGGGGATAAAAGTACTTCAATGGAAGTGCAAACCCAGTTTTCAAGAAAACCAATTGCTCAATCAAACAATATTTTGTTAACCCAGTTTTTGGAATGGGGAAGAAGAAAAGAATATATATATATATATATATATATATATATTTGATAGAGGATAAGTAAACATAGATAGTATTGTTGGAGACTTGGAGTGTTGAAAGAGTCTAGGCAGCTAAAACAAAAAAATGTGCACTTTTAGCTAGTAACTCTTGCACATGCTCTAAAGATGGAAGTGGTATTCAAACTTTATTGTGGATATAGCGACAGTAGCGACAGATGAGTTCACTGTACGTCTGGAACAAAAATAGCTAGCAATTTCTGGGCCTCCGTGGCAACCATTCTACATGCCATACAAAAACTAGGACGCTGGCTGGCTCCATACGGGGGAAAAGTTCAGAGGTGAGGCTTGGTCTCCTAATTCAGGGTTTACAGGCCATATCCGCTTAAAAAACTTGAGTTAGGAAGTTGAGCCCCCCTAAGAATAGTTGAAAGGCGAAATTTTACTATTTTAGTTAGTCGTGTTGGCAATGTAAATAAAAATATTTAATGATGCACCAGGCCTTCATATGCAGAGTCCGTTGCTGGGAGTAGTGATGATTTGATACTCCATTAGTAAAGGTTGAACTTGAGGAATGGATAATAATGGCTGACGCTAAGAGCCTATCAGGAATACTTCAAGGTAATACGGAGTATTGTATATTACTTTTTTTTTTTTTAACTGGAATTGCCTTGATAAAATCTGATAAAGAAAATTTAGCACTTTTTTAACCTGATCCTTTTCATCCATTCTGAATGAACTGCAGAGACTCCAAAGAGATCACGGATGCTGAGGAGCTTCTTAAGGATGCCGATGGAAACTAATACTACCTATTAAAGTGGGTATTAGATTGGATCCAGTTTATTGTTCAAATTCAGAGAAACAAACCAAACTTGACCAGATTTCTCTCCATTAGAGCAAAACTAAGAGGACTTGAAATCCATTTGAAACGTTGTTATAGATATGTAACATGCTCAATTTTCCACGGTATGTAATCTTTTTTCTGTTAAATAGAAATGTTGGAGATGTTTCATCCCATAAAAGGATCACGTACTCGGTTTACAATAAACCTCAGTACACTAACACTTCATGGTGATAGATTCCAGCATGCTACAGTACTTTGAAAAATCTTACATTGCGCCAACTGTGTTTGTTGGCGAACAATAAACCATCGTAGCATTTTTATTTTGTTGGCAAACAGTAATAGCTGCTCCTAATTTTAAAACAATCCCCAAATAGCTTACGATGGTTACTGCTGAGACAACATGAGATCATTTCTATGCACTCAACAATGAACTCAATTCCGCAACTCCAATTCTGTATTACCTAGAGAACCTAATCTCCCAGCTAAGCTAATATGTCGGGTAAGTTCAACGATATCCGAAGTTATGAAAGCGCCAATCACGTAGGAACAAAGGATGAACTAGAGCATCAAAAGACCAACAAGCAGCAAATACTTGAGCAGGGTGAAAATTAGGGTTTCATGGAGGTCATACTATCTAAAAGGGTTAATCTAGTGTACGAGGATCCCTCCACAGCGGGATTGGACAAGGGTTGGATCTATATGGCCTCACTCCACTAGCGGCGGACATATGATTTATCGAAACAAAAATTGGATGAAGATCATAGACCACATACAAATTTTGTAGACAGGGAGAATATCAAAAAAGATATTACTCCATTGCGCAAACATATGCCAACATGTTAAATTAGTTGAAGATTATGAACTGTGAATAGAAATTGTTCAGGAAAATAATAATGGTTTAATTTCAAAAACACCCCCTCAACTATCACATTTTTGCAACATCACCCCCTCAACTAAAAAACTGGGATGTTAACAAAAATGGAGGCAAGGGGTGAAGTTGCCGAGTTTTGATAGTTGAGGGGGTGATGTTGCAAAAACATGATAGTTGAGGGGTTTTTTTTTGAAATAAAGCCAATAATAATCTATCTACATTAATTTCTTATGTGCTTTGGTGACCTTTTCTAAATAATTAGAATTTCTCTTTTTTTTTTTCCGATGCCTACGTTTGTGAGGAGGAATTGACATAAAAAAGCAATTAGATTAAGTTAAACCAAACATAAGCTCAATCTAATGTGAGATGAACGTATCGAGGCCAGATTTCTTCTCATTGAATCTGTACCTTTAGAAAAATGGGTCATTGTGAAATAACCACATTGTGATTTGGCCAAAGAATCTATGGAGCATCCATTTAATTAATTGCAGTTTCACCTTTTCTTATTTGCCCAAAATACTTGCACGATCACCAAATAAAAGGAAGCCCTTAACTCTGCAAAAGCTAGCATTGCCTATTTTCCTACCATGTCTCGGAGAACCACACAACCAAAGCTTGGACACAAAGAAATACCAGAGACCAAGTTCAAACAGAAAACCAAAAGACTTTCACAATCTCAAGATCCAACATGGGTTTTGTTCAACATATCCCGCCCAACTCCCACAAGTCGAAAGCGTCAAATCCCACAAGTCAAAAGCATCACATGCGTGAACAAGCAAATAACACAATGGAAGACTAAAGAACGGGGATCGAAATTGGTCAGATACATGCTTTAACCACCATAGGCCAGTTGTAGACCTGATTGCCAGCCCTAGGGATCATCCAGGATCATCACAATTCTTCTGTTTAACTCACAATGTTCACAGGCCGATGAACAATAAAAATTCGATTGGATACACTAAAAGATTAACAATAGAAAACAACGAACTGAGTGTTTGGGTTTAGGTTGGCATGGATTATGAAGACACTGGTACCATCTTAATGAACCCAACATCGATGCTATGGACTGAGGTTTCTTCCACTGTCTTTTGCTTATGATGCCTTTACAAATGTCCAATAAAAAGCAGAGCGAACTTTTATTTGAAGCAGGTGAAACTTCTGGAGCAATGTATAGGCACAAAAAAGCCCAGACACCTAGTTCAGATTACGCACAAGAATGGACATTGTAGAGATGACTTTCATATACACCTCCATAGAAAAGAAAAAAAAAGAAAGAAAAGAACCACGAGGACAATAGTAATGGTCATACACAGCTTTCTCACTTCACTAACCAGACAAAGCCTTGTACCCCATGAATTGGGTTGCCGACGCAGGATTTTTTTTCCTCCATTCTGCTCCGATGCAAATGTTCAAAGCTCATAACCTGGAAATCTAGCATCAGTAGGATTAGTCATGTCCAGGAAAAGATAAGCCATGCCTCCAAGTCCTTCAAACATAGAATATGGGTGGTCTCCTGCATGCATGTTTCCCTCTGATATAAGGCTGTGAGCTTTATCAAGGAGAAAGCCAGCAAATGCCTTGGCTCTGTATAAGAACTCCCTATTGCCCGTCAGCCGGTAAAGCGAGAGAAAAACGTATGTGTTCCCACTCACGCCATGACAAAGCCCAACTCGTTTGAGTAGACCACGATTCCATACTACCTCTGCTGCGTTTACAGCAGCTTCAAGGAACTCCTTGTCTCCGAAAACCTTCACATCAGAAAAGTAAAGTGAAAAACCTTACAAGAACTACAACAGAGAGTGGGATTCCTCTGATGAAAATTAGATCGTGGCCGTGCCTTTCCTATATCTGGCCTTTTTGCATGCAACTGAATGGAATGACTCCAAGTTTTAATTTGTTTTAGTATCTATGTCCTTGCAAAATACTCCCCGTCGTGACTAAGATTTCAACCATCTGGCATATAGCCATAGTCACATAGATACGCTATTTCTGGGAATATTATCTTGCACCTTGACATTCCAAATATACATATAATGTCCTTAGTTTGTACAAGAAATTCTACTAACAAACCACAAATGAAGCGGAATATCATGCGATAACCTAAAGTGACAATTGACAAATGAGTCATGACAATTGATTAAATATGAAATTCATGCGTCCCTCCAGCATAGCCCAACATTTTACATAACCACTACTCAATTTGAAAATGCAACAATGAATCAACAAGAATAGGAGAATCAAATATCGAATTAAAATTAATATTCCAACATTAGGACTTACTAGCAAGATATAGACTAAAATCACACTACCTCAGTGGCTTTGACAAGTGTGAGGACCACGCCAGGAGCACCATGACACCAATGCACGAGACAATCTCTCTTTCTATCTTGTTCACTGGAAGGGTAATTTCCACTCGGGAACCGATGCTTGATCATGTATTTGAGTGTATGCCTAACCTCCTCAGCTTCACTTGGACTCAGTTTCACGTGCATCAAAACATGCATAATCCCGGCCAATCCATGGGCAGCACCCCAGTACTTTTCACCATACCATTCAAACATCAATGGACATCTTTCCCTTGTCCCTAATACTCTCCCGCCCTTGAAAATGTCAGTAACAACCGCACCCTATTGCATAACTAACAAAATGTCACCTATTGACTCTTAATAAATCAAAACCACACCAACTAAAACGATATGCTTGATATGAAAACGGAAGCCTTACAATGTAGTTAGAAGGGATTGTACCCTCGCCTATATGTTTGTTAAGGAATAGACATGCATATAGGAACCCCGCTCTTCCATATAGCAGCTCATCAGGGAGATCTTTCGGCAGCTTAATCTGTTTTCAAGGCTCAATTGCAGTAAATTAATCAACGCCCACAGGCTACAACTAAATCCCAAATGACCTGAACATTGCCACCATAACAAAGCAAATCCAAGATACCTCTTTAAACTTGGCTAAATAGTAACGCAGCAACTTGTCATCACCCAAGTGTTTAGCTGCAACAGCACCAAGGGCACAAACACCGCCCCGCCCGCATATAAACGTCACATCCCTGCCATGAATACATCGCATTAACACCTTATAACTCAACTGTAACCCATCAATTTCCACATCAATTTTCCACATAAGCAATGACCACATCACCAAGACCAGCTCAAATCTTCACTCAAACCCCAAAGGCCCTCCACTAATTTTTCTCAAGCCCACATCAACGGCACCCAATTGTTAACTCAAATCATCCAAAGCTATAATTTGTCCTATTAATTTGAAAATTTACCACTTTGTCATACTCTAAAAAATGTCCCTTTGTCCCAAAATGTTCGCAGAACGAGGGCTTAAAAATCGTACGATTTTTCAAGAAATTTTTTGAACAATTTTCAACAATCTACTAGATATCAATGAGTTCTTTTAATTTATATGAAAAAAGTTCAAATTTTTTCTTTGATTTTTAAGTTCTCATTTTTTGCGAACTAGACAAACATTTTGGGATTGAGGTAGTTGCTTTTACTCAAATTTATGCTTACAATGTGTTTGCCTAGGAGAGTGTTCCACGCCAAACGTAACTTTACTCAAATTTACTCCCCATTTGAATAACCTAGGCCT
>BPLS01000158.1:1046606-1065700 GCA_019656275.1 Rhododendron kiyosumense | reverse complement strand
CACAAGTGACCACAACACATCCATCCGATGCATGCTTCTGTTGTTCTGCCCCTGCAATTTTCACAAAATTGGAAACCTTGTTTACACTTATTGGCAGAAGGAACTTGCAGTAATATTTGCTAGCAGACTCTGTTATGGAGGTCGTATCAAGCCTATAAGATAGTGAAAATATTCCAAAAACTGAAACAGCTGAAGATTTTGCTATTTAAAACCTTTTAGCCTGTCTTGCATCCAAATGGGGCTTCCCCATTTTGGTCTTGGTGACATGCTCCAATTGGAACAAGTTCATATGCTATATGATTAGCACAGGTTGAAGCAGACATCAATGTATGATGTGCCATCAGAAAGAAAAGACCAAGTAAATTCGTTCATTCATAATTAAGTGATCTCATATTTAGAACCTAAAATGCAAACTTTGTTTCTTTAGCGGGCTACAAATTCAAGTGCAATTTTGTTCACCCTCCTTAAAAGAGGGTGAACATTACCCTCCTCCTTATTAGTTGAATGGTATAGATCCGACTCCTACAATACACTTTTTCACTTTGTGGTGGAATCCACACCATTTCAATCAATAGGAAGGAGGGTAATGTTCACCCTCTTAAGTGGAGGGTGAATAAAAATCAACTCACAGATACCCAGCCAAAACTAGGACTGTACCTCAACCACAAAACTCATTCGTGTTGTTTTCCCAAAAGCTTCCGCTACACCTTTCAAAATCGCTAGACCAATGCTCCTGATGGCTTCTGCAATCTCAAGAAAATGGCCGCTTTCCTCGCACAACATCTGCATGGATCCGGCAGAACTATTACTCTACATCTAGAATCAGAAATACTACACGGGATTTGCTCTGAGATGCTGCTCACTTGAAAGCCACATCTCTTATAAGAATTTTCCTTCTCCTATTTAATCCAAGAACTTAATGCATATCTGACGAGGCTATACCTCGATCAGCATTTGCCCATTCACGTTAATGTTCTCTACCATTATAGGGCAAACTTTCAGGTGACTTCCCACTTCCATTGCCCAGCTTGAACCCTGATCATATCCGGGTAAGCCTCCTAAACTTGTTTCTTTGTCGTGCAACTGCAGAATCAACAACACAAGGCAACTTATCAGGAAAATCGTGACTGAAGATAGTAGGTTGAATCAGAGTTTCTTGCTTCGGGAAGACTAGTCAAGTTCAACACAAGGCAACTTATATGTTGTCCATGAATGACTCTTTCTTGCATTCAACTACTAAAAGCTGAATCAACAACTAGCAAAAAGCATGTTCAAAATTAAAAGCCCCGGAGAAACTGCACAAAATAATTTAGGTTCCTAGCAACAATTCTTATCTTCCAATTTATTTGTCCTAACGAATTTCTATCTATTACCAATTGCGGGCGCGCAAGGCATGGATACTATCAAACAAATGCAATTGGTGTTCAACTGAAGAAACAGGACGCCAAACCTTACCTTTGACTCTATGCATTTACTTAGTTTGTCAGCATGCTTAGTAATGTTTTGCATAAAGAGCATATGCTTGATTGTGCGCTCCAGAAGTAAATCAATACTGCACTGTAAATATCCAAAGAGTCAGCACAGAAAATGTTAAAGAGAAAAGTAGAGAGACGGATAAACAAGAAGCGCAAATCTAAGAGGTGAAAAAGAATAATGGAAAGTACCTTTGATCCATTGGGCACAAGCTCTCTCAACTCCTTAATACGATCTTGGATCAATTGTCTGTCCCTTGGCCTTGGCCTACCATTTTCACCTGGTCTAGCCCTCTTCTTATTGCCCTTAGCTGGTTCTTGTGCACTGTTCAGCTGCTCACTAAATGCACTATGACTCCTTGATGAAAAGCCCATTGAAGAACTCACACCACATGACTCAGAGCCCAAGGAGTGCAATGTGTCCTTTTCTACAAAAGATTGGTCATATGAATACCCAACTGCACTAACAGAAACCTTATCACACGTTGGCAGTGGCATTTTTTCAGAAGTCAACAAGGACTTTGGCGAACTATATAATGATTTTTCACTTCTATCATCACTTGTACTACGGACAACGTTAGCCACCACTGCTTCTAGAAGATGCTCTGAGCCAGTTTCTGCTGTCAACAGGTCCATTCCATCTGGCATCTCAATAGTTTTTTCGGTAAAAGTCTTTTCTGACTCCCAATCACAAGAACTATTCTGTTTCCGAAAAGCTGGCCCAAGTACTTCATACAGCTCACAGTCAGCAGAAAACTTGAATGGTGTTTTCAATGACTCCAAAATATCAATTTCTGTAGGGAAATCTATGGTATTTTTCAAAACATCCTGAACTTGCATGTCACTCTGATATTTCTGCTGCTCTGAAAAGTAAAATTCGGGACTTGCTTGTAGTAGGTTGCTACTTACATGACCCCCTAATGTTGATAATTCAAGTCCTCCATCCTTATTGCTTGCTTCAACTGTCTTCTTTAGCAAATCACCAGGTGATGGTTGAACGAAAGAAAAATCAGCAAGGTTTGTAATTGAGGAAGATGTGCGAGACCTTATTATAGTCTTCCGACTCTTCTCCTTGTTCACAGGTATACCAATGTTGCTTACGCAATCATGAAAATTTCCAGATCCTGAACTTATCGTAGATATATTTGACTGGGGAAAGAAAGATCCATCAGGAGATTGTTTTATGCTCAACAGGTGTGTTTGTGGAGACAAAGACTTACCAGACATGAGGAAGAGGAAGGCCCCATAGTACACTGAATTATGCAAGGAGTACACCCCACTTGCAAATCTTGAAGTGCAAAGAAGGCATCTCTGATATGGTTTACTAGCTTCAAGTCCTCAGGGATCTGCTCCTCTCAGATGAAAGAAAAGAAAAAAAATACAAAGTAGGAGCAACTGATGAGTAGGCTTGACTTCAGAAAGTGAATGTGAGATGCACATTTCAACAGTCCAACGTAAGAAAAAAATGGGTAAGGCGAAAAAACTTTTTCCATGGAGTTAAAACAAGCAGAAAGTGTACTGGATGTATTTGATGCTTGAATCATGAAGTATGAGGAGTAAACTGTCTACTTCATATTCAACAAGCAAATCATTGAATCATACGAAAATCTTGCACAAAATACAAGAGCAAGCAGAAAATTTACAAAAAAATTGCAAGATCCAACAAAACATGAACAACACTAAAGCAGATGGTGAAGTTTTGCTCTGTATGTGAGTGAGCAACTTAACAGAACACAGACAAGTTGTAGACACCTTGTTGCAGCTGTAATGAAAAAAGGTGGCAGTTGGTAAAAACTAAAAAGTTTCACTGATAATTGAAAACAACTCTGAGAATGGGAGAGTACAAAAGGGTTAAGAGGGGCTGGAAATATAAACTCAGGGGTGCTGTTTGATAACTAATTGATTCAATCCAACCAAAGCATTTCACAATTTCCATTTGTAAAAGTGACAAGGTGTGTGCAAATAGGTGTTCACTTGACAATTTGATTCGCAAATCCTACTGATATAAGATTCTATAGTATAATTTGGAACTTGACAAAAATTTCTAGCTCAGAGTTTCAAAACACATGAGGGGGTTTTTCTTTACTTTTTATCAACAATACAATGAAAAACCTAGTAAAAACATATAAACTCCAAGATTCAAGGTTAAAAGAGTAATAAAGGTTAGACAAAAAAACTAATAATCTATAATTAACTCCATAGGCAAACATGAGAATACAAGGAGCGCTGACCAACCAAGGAAGGTCTATTACGATATGAAGCATAGTACTGACATCAAGCATGTTACAAATATAATGAATGGAAGTAACTGTAGCAATAGAATTGGTCCTACTTTATTTGTAGAGCCAAGTTGTACAACACCGTGCGGAACCACAGCCACCACCACAACAGTCTGAAAACAAAAGACAAAGAGATACTGTTCAGGAAACATGTCAAATAAAACAGATGATATGAGGACCAAAGTATATTAGCTGTAAAGAAAATTCTTCTAAAATCAGAAGCTTTAGAAATGAAGTTTCCAATAACAGTTCTCTCTTATAGTTTTCACAAGACATGTTTCACAATCGACTGAACGACGACACACCAAACAACCCCATAATCACGTGATAGATCATAGATATTGTTCAAGCTTCTGTGCAGCACAAAGCCACTTTATTTCTTTGTCCTACTCCACAGCCAGAAGCCCAATACAATTAAATCACAGGACCAACTACCAAGTAGCAGTGGCATTGCACCAATGTGTTGATTTACAAAGCCAAGTAACTTCGACTTAATGTGCAACTCACAAGTTTGAAATGTTACTGTATGTTGAACTTGAGTCAGTTCCACGTCAAAATTTGCATAGGGAGCCTTGGGTATATAAGTGGAGACAATGAAGCCGATTGATAATGTAGGCTCTCCTTTGGTGACAAAGTCGATGGTGATAATCATGGTATCAGAGCCAACTGACTCATCCGTGTTCACGGCCGTGGACTCAAGGATACTACAACGTGGGGTCGTTTCAAGGCACCAAAAGGGAACTAGTGGTTTCATGGTCGAGTGATCCCCTAGTGAGGAGTCGAGGACGTCAGAGGATAAAGGGGGAGCAACGAACCAACCTTCATTGAGGTACGCTAAGCACCACATTGGTAGACTACATGACAAGTCTTGGGTATATAAAAGTCAGGACTACAAACCCAATTGAAATCAGAGGGAGGAATCCATGTTACAATCATGATGACCCACAATGATTGCTGTTTTACTAGGTAAGATCATCTTGTGTTCACAAACCTCTAGAGCTACTATTAACATCAAGACTCCACAAATTATCAATGTTGTGTACTTGTGTGCCTAGGCCTAACATAAGTGCATTAGTAGCGTGTAATATCAGTTACTAAACTTTGAGAAGGAAAAAGGATAAGAAAGCACACCTTAATCCCAGCAGAAAACTGAGTTTGCCACCCATCATAATGCTGGAAAATTACCAATATTATGAAATAAGAACAAATGGAAAGCTAAACTAAATAAAAGAGGTGGCATGGAGAAACAAATTAGCGGTCCTTCCCACATGGTATAGCGCATGTGTTTTACAGTGCTATAGTATCACCAAATAATTTCTCACCTCAAATGGTGAACATGAATCTGTCACACAGTTATCTGCAAAAATCCACATATGCTTTCCAGTAACTGCCACCTTTCCAATAACCCTGTTTGACAATTTGATAAATATAACGTTAGAGTGAAAACTTTCATTCTTGAAGAATTTTCGTTTCAAACTGATTTCATAACTAGGATAGCAAACACGAAGGTTTTAGGCCTACAAGCATGGGTATCAGGGTATGTCAAAGGAAAGGAAAATTTTTCAAAATCTCAGTGAACTTAACGAAAACTTCACCAAAAAGCTGGTGCACAGAGCACTTAGCATGGGTTGGGGTTGAGGTCCAATTATAAAATATAACTTCCATCAATTGTTTTATTTCATACCCTTCACCAAGAGAGTAAACGTGACATGACATCTTTGCCACCTCTAACCCAAGAGGATCACGTGAATGCCAATCAATCAAGTTATCCCCCATTCCAGTGAAGCACATGTTTTCCGGAGGATCATATAACTCGTGGTTGTCATAGTAAGCATCCTCCCAAGTCAGCACCCTACCAGAAATCCAACATTCAGAATAACAATGAAGGGTATTGAGTATTATTGTTACAGAATGGAATGGACTAACTCAAATGTAAATTGCTACACCAGGCAGCAGGGCAGACAAAACACAGTATTTTCTTTACCAAATTGAGTCACGAAAATTGATACACTAGAATAAACATTTTCCACAACAGAAGTAACCATAAGAAGATATTAAGGACCTATTTATTTCTGCACCAATATTTTTTTTTTATCAAATTCAAGGGTAGGGACTAGGGATCACAACCATCAAAATATCAAAATGGTCATTGGGCTTTCAACTGTTGAATGACTTTCTTGAAACAGAAAAGTGTAGAAAGTAGAAACAGAAATAGACACAAGAGCAAGCCAGTTTGATATGTGCACATAATTGAAGAAAAACTCAAAACGCCAATTATAGAAACAATTAGTCCAAATTCAAGAACCTCAGATTTTATAGTTTAGACCTACTTAAAGATGCCTTCATGAAATTATAAACCCAAGTTTAAATAACAACCCTAAATCCAATTATACCCACCAAACTATTCACATTGATATCCATCCATTGTCATAGGGAAAACTAAATTTCAAATGTAGTAAAAGTAGAAGGAAATGAGATTACATTCGAGCTCGATGTTTGAGTTTCCAAAAGACAGCATACTTCCAGTCAGTGTTGAGACAGAGGGCCCTGAGTGCTTGGTGTAAGTGAGTACCCATCTGGTCTATATTCAAAAGAACGTTAATCCAATTCCCCTAACCACTCCTCACTGAAAAAAAAAAACCCTAATTTCCACTGAATTCACCACCACCTCCACCTCTAGCCTAGCTACCTCTGTAAGAACCTCTACCAGCCTGCTTTCTTCGCAACCCTGCTCGCCGCTTTATTGGCGGTCCCGCTGTCTGAAAAAGCAACAGATCCTCCAACCCCATAACCTCACTCAAACAACACAAGCTAAAACCCTAACCCAGGAAAAAAAATCCAAAATCTTGCAAGAGCTCAGCAACCCAAGTAACTTATTAAACTCGTGAAATCAGTTCCAATTAAGCCCTCGTGACATATCCCCATCAAATTCAAAGAAACCGTTGGAATTGTTTGAAAAAATCGAGTCCTTTGAAACCCTAGGGGAAATCTTGAAAAGAAAACTTTAAGGCAAAGAAAAAAACACAAAAGCTAAGATCTTGAAAGAGTTCACTGACCCACGTGACCTATCAAACTCATGAAATCAGCTACTAGGATCGCCACACGGACTACTCCAACTCAAAACAACAGCCATTGAAGTCCAGAAGTGGTACAATTTATGGAAATTTGGAGTCTTTTTTCAAAAGCCCTAAGGCGAGTGTTTGAACGAGGAGAACAGAACATTCACAAAATTAACTTATGTCCGACGACATTGACGACGAGAGGTCTCGTTGCTTTACTTCCGAGAGAGAGAGAGAGAGAGAGAGAGAGAGAGAGAGAGAGAGCAGTCAGCAGCGTATGTGAAGGAGAGCTAACAGAATTCGCAGTTGTATGAGTTTGAAACTTCCATTATATATACAGAAGAGAGCGAGCAGCTTTTGGTCGATGAGAGAGAGAGAGAGAGAAGTAGGGTGCGCAGGGTGCCTAGTGCGCACATTGATGGGTTCTCGAGTTATCCTACGCATCCCGTTCGATTTACAGCTACTGTGTACTGTCTTTGGGTGTGATTCGAAAAGCAAATCAAAAGCGGATAAATTAAAAAAAAAAGCAAATCAAAAAAAAAAAAAAAAGATTTCCCAAATCTCTACACATTTCTTATTTATCTCCACATTAAAAGGGTACTTACTTTTTCCTAAGAAAATAGAAATCTGGGACCACGTGATGAATATCTTTTTTTTAAGATCCTATGATGAATATCTAATTAAAGATATTATTATATAAGGATGTAATTTTGACACTTTAATTTTAGTCAGTAGCACTCCACAATCTGTTTTGTAATCTCACATGATCAAGACAGAAAGTGAAGCGCCTATGGCTAAAATAGGAGTGTCAAAATCAATTTCCTACTAAATATCTTGTTCACTCAGTCACAAAAAAATTGTCCGATCTATAAAATGAGAATTTAAAAATAATGCATTTTTTGTGAATAAAAGTTCAAAATTTTCTTTTGCAAGTTATTACGGAGTATCAATGAGATGTTTCAACTCATTCAAAAAATAATCTCTATCATGTTCCTAAAAAAAAACTCATTCAAAAAATATTAGCACTTTATTTATTTATTATTATAAAAGTACATCATATTTAGATTTTCGTACGTTGACTAGATAACTTTTTTAGAACGGGAAGAGTATACCTTCCAGAAAAAATAAATTGATGACATTTGCCTTTATAGTTGTGACCACACAAATGACTTCAACCACCTTATCACAGGCAAGTAGTACAAGACAGTGGAGTATACTCCATAAATTAAGTTGAGATTAAGTAAATTATTCGCTAATTGGCATAGATTTTTTTATAAAGATAGTAAAACAAATTACGAATCAAGAATTTTTTGTGGGTTTGAACACGAAAATGAACTTTGTTTTTCAAGATCTTTAGCAAGAAGTAGTAGTAATTGTTTAAATTTTATTTTGGTAGGTCTTAAGTGATGAACTTACCGATCCTATATTGAGACACACAGAAACAAGTCTACAAATGGTTTTTTTTTTTTTGAAGTATAAACTCATTTGGATTTGGTGTGGAATTTTGCTTCCAATAAATCTTCCCATTGTGAGAATGCCCTTTTTTCTAGGGTAGCCTATTGATGGCAAACAACATGATTTAAGGTGAGGAAATTGCCTTCCCTATCTTCCCATCATCTCTTCTCTCTGCCATACCAATCTCTCTTTTCCCCTACCCTGAAATTGAACTTTACCCTCCCAAGCCAAGACCCTTGTCATTTCAATCATTTTAGCTGCTAAAAGGTATGACAACCAACACCTCAATTGTGCCATTGTCCCCCTTCTTTTCTGCCCAGCATCCTCAATGGTTTCCAACTTAATTTTCATCAAGTCACATTTAGCCTTGGTTTGATAAGTCAAAAAAATTTCCACCTTTTTTCGAATTTTTATTCTTTTGGACTTTTTAGTTTGGCTCTAGTAGAGGAATTGAAAAAGTAAAAGATCGATCGTTTTAAAAGTCTACTTATACAAACGTTTAATAGAAAATAAATTTTCCAGATTCATATCTATTAGATTTTCTTTTATTCAAGAAAATCCTAGGAAAAACGGGTGGAGATGGAGTCATTTATCTATCTACACTTCCACCAGTAAAAGTCTTGTTATACTCTTATTTTTATCCTTCATCGATTTATAGCTATGGGTAAAAGTTTTAATAAGAGAATATTTGAGCATAAGAGGACTTTGAAAGTTTTTTCGCTAACTTCTTATATTTCCATTTTGGTATTATCCTAGGTAAAAGAGGATGCAGATAAAATCCTAATTTATCTACTCTATCAACTGAGCTAGGAGTCAATTTTCATATCAACTAGATGAATGAAAGGAAAGCAAAACAAACAAAAGCATAGCGAAGAGATCTTTGGCACAATGGCATCAGGTATGCACTTAAGTACCAAGAAAGGAATTCAAGAGTTTCGAAATGTTAATCAAACTATTTTAGCAATACTAACTTTTGCCGATAAAAAACAAAAACAAAAAACAGATGCCCGGGTCCATCTCCCTGGTTTGCCACCCTCCAACCCTATCCTAGTCCTAATTCCAGGCAAAATTAGGGCCAAATTAACACTCAACAGCAGACATTGGAAATTAGTAGTGTGATCTCAGGGTGATTATTGCATTGATTTCCAATCATTTCTCATGCTTTCTTTTGCCTTTCTTCACTCTGGAGGGATGAATTTAATACTCATAAAGAGGTAAAAAACAAAACTGGACAGCAAAAAAAGAAGGCAAAATGATAACATGATCAATCATCGAAAATGATTCTCTAAATGTATTTGTATGGGAGAAGTTATACATGGAGGAAATCCAGTTTGTTGCTTTTAACCCAAATAATGATTCAAATTTGTCGGGAGTGTTAAGATTACTAGATTAGGATAGAGATGAAAGTAACTTTTAAAATGCAACTCCGGATAGAACTATATGTCTATACATATAGAGCCGTTCAATACATATGGGTCCAAATCTATCTAATGGTTTCGGACTCGACTGTGTTCGGAGTAGTATCCAAAAGGTGTGTTCCTAGACTCTTCCAAGACATATTTACTGGCGAGAAAAACTTATTCACTGTTGGTAGTACCCAAAAGGTGTGTTCCTAGACTTTTCCAAGACATATTTACTGGCAAGAAAAACTTATTCACTGAGGAGCTGTGAATAAGTTTAACAGACCTAAATTTTAGCCGCCCAAAAGTGTTCTGGACGATTCGAATTACAAACAAACTATTACCGGTAATATAGATACTCCTATTTATTACCTGTCAAAGTTTTAAAATATATCTTAACCATCGATTGCCGAAACACACAGCTGAAATTGCACATTTCCGTGAATAACTTATTCTCTTTGCTGGCAAGACTCATGATTCTAGTTTTTACGGATGTTTTTCTATTTTTGTGATGTGAGCCTGAAGTTAAGATTTTTTACTGGAATGGGGTTACCCTAAGTTTTAATGACATTAATGATTCTTTTTGGGTAAGTAATGACATTAATGATTGCCCATTTAGAAAAGGAAATGGTTGAAAATGACTGCAACGGTCTTAGGGCCCTGGAATTTGGAAAGACGTTTTAGTGGAAACACCAACTCCCCCTTCATGGCCACGACATTATCAAATAGCCAAATAGGATCCTCCGAGAGGAAGTACAGGACGGTCTTTTTCAACTCCTTGTAGGTCTTTTTGGGGATCACCAAATATGTTCGGTTTGTGTTTTGAGAGAGGTTTATAGAGATAAAGAGTGGAAAGTGATGGATAAAGAAATTTATTGAGTATCTTGCGCAGGGATTTGATACCCAGAACGAATCTTAATTATAAGGGGTTTTCATGTTGAGTAGGTGATTAATGTACTTTTTAAAACTCGTTGAAAACATTAGTTGCATCAAAAATTATGTTGACCGGATACATTTGAAAAGTTTTCAAAACACATTTATTTTGAGAAAAATGAGTTTCGATCAACATTGCAATCTATTTTTATCCTTCACCTGAATCAATTCTTACGAGAAATTATGAGAGTTGTAAATTCTAACATGAATTGTCTGGGCTCATTCTGGGTCCACTTAAACTCAATAATCATTCATCTTGAAGGCTCATCAAATGAATCAACATTGCAATCTATTTTTATCCTTCACCTGAATCAATTCTTATGAGAAATTATGAGAGTTGTAAATTCTAACATGAATTGTCCGGGCTCGTTCTGGGTCCACTTAAACTCGATAATCATTCATTTTAAAGGCTCATCAAATAAATCATCTACACAACATGAAAATCTACGATACACACATCTTCTTTGGACTCTGTACTATAGTTGTTTCTGTATATACAGAATATACGACCTAAGAAACCAGATAAGAAAGAGAGTTCAAGATACATGAAAAGTGTCCATCAAAGGAAAATCAATGGCTCTTTGATGAACACTTTCATGGATATACAATGCATACGACCTAAGAAATCAGTGAATCAGGGCCATTGATTTCTCTTACATAGATACTTTTACGGATTCTTTTCCTGTATCATAAAATTTTCTAATGGGAAAGCAACTGATGCAAATAATGCGTCATATTTTCCACATACAATGAAGAAACTTTGGTGAACAAAATGAGTGGGGCGATGAATTCATACAGACAAAGGACAATGATAGGTATATTCCTCCTCTACTTTCCCGTACCTCATCTAATAAAATGGAACATACTCAATTCCGTGTTTGAGTAGATATATCCATTTATTTATCGGGCTACTCGGGTTGGTGCCTGGTAGATTTGCACCCACACAATTAATTAGGATTTGATTCCTGAATTTAGATCACACGAAAATAATTTATTATAAAGCCCCTAATCGTGGTGGTCTACTTTTTAATGGACCGAGAAGGGGATTAACTGAGGTGTGTGGAAGCAAAAGAAAATCCATTGGAAAAATGACGGTCAATGACGTATTTTGATAATTAATACACACCAAGGACATACTAAGAACATTTGTTAATATTGAAAATGTCCTTAGCGTATATTAATTATCAAAATACGTTCTGAGCCGTTATTTTCCCAAATCCATTTATGTGGAAGCGAAAGACACCTTTAACCATCGAACCAAAAGAAATCCATATATGTGCTCTCATCCTTCCATAATACTGTAATTAGTACTACATCTAAGGCTGAAAAACATATTTTATATATATATAATAAACAAAGGAAATTAATGGTGCGGCAATTTTATAAGCTTAATTCAGATTTGGTGTTAGATTCCAAGACCTTAAAACTACTTTTTTACTATGATTTTATCTTTCTGCTTTCTTTGCTCACTCTCTCTTCCCAGAAATGGTTTGGGAAGCAGAACAATCCCAAGTAGATATTGCAGCTTACCTTTTTACTAACATGTACAGTATATCTCAGAGAGTGACTCGATCCCTTGTCCTAAAAAGTTCCGAGTAGTAATTATGAGTTGTAGAGTGAGTTCTTGATGACTATCCATATGAATCCTTGGATGTTAGGCGTATAATTTGGGGACCCGGCCGCCCATCTTCTACTGGGTCTGGGATTCTTTCATTTGTTCCATGAACGAATTAGGAGGTAGGACTTATATTTGATTCACATCCACGAGATCATGTTGGGTCTTTCGGCGAAATAATAAGCCATTTAGTTTATTTTTTTGTTTTTATTTAAATTTTTTTTCGCATTTGTTAGTTTTTGGTTGATTTTTTTGAGGTTTGTTGCTTTATTATGATGAGAGGAATCTAAAAAAGTAAAAAATTACGATTAAAAATTTTTTTATTTGAATAAAGACGAACAAAAAAAATTAGATTTTGATCGTAATTTTTTACTTTTTTAAGATTTCTTTCGTCATGACAAAGTAATAATCCTAAAAAATCGACAGAAAACTAACAAATGCGAAAAAAATTTGAATAAGGACAAAAAAATAAGCCACCTTGAATAATATAGCCGAAGGAGGCCTAATTAATTTGCAAGGTCAAATCTTACGAAGGCTAAACGTTTCAAACCTTGTGGCCTCTATAGATTTGTCTGATCGTTAACATTAGGGCCTCGAAATTAGTGGTGAGTTATCAAGAAAATAAAGGAATTTTAGGGACAACAGATCACCACCCACCCATTTGGATTATATCCGAGAGATGAGTACATGATATTAGTGGTCAATTGCCGAATAGAATAATCCCCATTTTAGAAAGTGAGTGAAGCATGCACAAGCCACAAACTCATCACAATTGCGTCATTAATTAATGGAGTATCAAGAATGAAGATGAAACATGGTGCCGTTCATAACAGCAGTGGGTCCACCACGGACCTCATCTCGGTGATGAGAATCGTTCATATTGTAAAATCGAATTCGTTGAGAGGCTAATCGATAAAATAAAATAAAAAAATCAAAACTGTAGGATCAAGCGCTTATCATCTTACCAAAACCCGCAAGTCGTGGTAAAGGTGCAACTCTATTTTCTTATACCAAAGCATAGCAGACCCCAAGCACTACGGTTCGACCCGCGTGGACAGAATGCTGACCCATGACTAACAAGCACATTTATCTATTGTCACGTGATGATAAAAATACATATGATTTGAAGAAATTAAAAAGAGATAATTAAGCACATCAAGCCAAAACTACAGGAGTGTATTCATCGGACCAACAGTAGAAAGCTAATTAAGCTTTTTATCAAGAGCTTTTGAAACATGTCAACTCACCCACACTGTTATGGTCACTACAAATTAATACTCCGTATAACAGTATGGAATCCAATGATGAAAAGCATTTTCATAACATAGGTGTTCCGCGCATACCTCAAATAATTACGGGAGCTCAATTTCGCGGTTCATCTCGCGGAAAGTTCAATTAAAAGCGGAGCAAAGTTATGTATGGATTGTTCAAAAAAAAAATAATACTATTGAAAAATAGATTAGAGGCGGCTAAAAATTAGTGTGTCCATTTTCATTCCTTTTTTTTTGTTTTGTGGGTAACTTATCCTTCATCTATCAAAGTGATTAAACATTATCATGTATTTAGTAGGAATGTATCAACATCGAACATGAATTTTACCAATCTCAAGTGCTTCACACCCATCTAAATTCCATAACCGTAATACTTTGTCTCTCGTGAAGAGATATTTAATGTGAAATTTATTACATTTTGACTAAGAAGTTGACCTATTGGACAAGTCATTCACTTTTTGAGAATGAAGTTAGTTGAGGGGTTCGAAGCTACTACGAGCTGGCCATATAGCTTGTTTTCCCTATCCCATTTCCCCTCCTACAAAAAAAGAAAAAGAGCCTCGAATTTTATTTGTTTGTTTTGTTGTTGATTTATTGTGAAATTTTGCTTAATCAAATAGAAATTAACAAAGCACAAAGACTTAGTATTCAAAATCCCCATTACATAATTTATTTCATATAAATCTGAAAAGAGATTGTTATACACGTACGTAATAAAGTGCCACAATAACATAGAGCTCATGATATATTTGAAACAATGACAATTATTATTCAAGTTTGTTCTCTCTTGAAACGCTAAAAAGCGAGAGGCAATGCAAAAGATACGATGTTGGAATAGCGAGCAGAAAGACGATTTTAAGGTCGGATCATGAAGCGCTCGAGTGGATCTATTCCTTCATGTGTATCTTTCATAAAACTGTCGATGAAATCTCCGAATGTGAAAGATTTGTAAAGTGGGGGATTGAATTCGCTGACAAGAGATGTTGCTGGTTCAACGACGACATCCCTAGAAGGACGGATGAAGCTAGCAATTGTCGTTCGAGCAACATTTGAACTGGGAACAACCCTATGATCAGCACTCTTCAGCTTCCCATTGCTGATTATCTACAGAATAGAATTTTTATACACAAGTGAAATAGTTAGTAACATGTAGTGAATTTAGTTTACTCTTTATCTTCTACTTATTTCATAATTGGGTCAATTTAGGTTTCTTTCACTTCCTTTAAATTCCATTTGTCTCCTCCACAAATTCAGGAAACCAAACACAGGATAGGGGGGGGGGGGGGGAAACAGAGAAAAAAAAAGGCAAAAGTACATAAACACCCTCACAACTATCACTTTTTCCCACGAAGACCCCATCACATTTAAAATCGCTCATACAGACCCCCTCAACTATTCTCTGTTACCCAAGTGACACCCTTCTGTCTCAAAACCGTTTGAGATGAACCCTCTCATCCATAAATCGGACAAAAATACCCTTGTTGCATTACATTCATGCACCCTCTAACCCCTTCTCTTTCTCCCCTCTATACACAACCTCCAATCGAAACTCAAAACAAGCAAACAGATCTAAAACTTTGGTTCATATATATATATATATATATATATAGGCTGGTTCCACCCACATAATTTTTGATACTCCATCTCAATCATTAAAATCAATGGTTGGATTAAAACTGAAAAGGACTATACTCTCATCCTTCTCTCAATCATAGGTAATCTTTCCCTTTCCATCAAAGTTATTCTCTCTCTATACCCTCACCGTCTAACCACTGGTTTCGTCCCACTCCGGCGACCTTTTCTTGCTCCTCCAATACATACTCTCTCTCTAAAGAACCCAAACAAATTACAAAAAAAATGATGGGAATTAAAAGCAATGCAGCAGCCACCACTGGCTGCCACCACCATTCTCCTACCCTTCTTTTCTCCCACACCTCTCTCCCTTCCCTCTTCTTCCCTTCTCATTTCTTCTCAGCAAAAGAACCACCGCGGCACCTACCGCCGTCGCGCCATGGTTTTTGCACTATTTTTGGTGGAATCTAATCTTTTATAGATGAAATAAGTGAATATGCAATTTTAGGGGTTATATACAGAAGGTTTTCTTTAAAATGATTGATGTAAGAAGCAAAGAAATTGTATAAAACAGGAAAAAAAAAAGATTAGAACAATAACTGATAAAATAAGGGTATAATATAAATGTTAAGGGGTCTCTGTGAAACAAAGCGATTTTATGTACTTTTGCTTTATAAAAAAAAGGGGTATTTTAGACATTTCCTCCATCCCGGTAACGGAGTTCACATTTTTTTCGTTTCCAGTAGTTGAGGGGGTCTGTATGGGCGATTTTAAATGTAATGAGGTCTCCGTGGAAAAAAAATGATAGTTGAAGAGGTATTTATATACTTTTGTCAAAAGAAAAAATTACCTGCAACATGTGATTGATGTTAACCACAAAGGCATTAGGAAGTGGCTCGACTGCGACCCATTGTTCATCTTTCAAGACTTGAAGCCCGGGCACGTCTCCTTGGTTAAGAAGGGTGATAAGGTACGGATCACCATGTTTGGGCAAGCCCAACACCATGGTCGGGTCAGGACACCGTGGGTAATGGTTAACACCCATTATCTGGCCCCAGCTGAGCTCTCCCCCTAAGTAGCCCGGTTCGAAGCCCAAACCTTCACAGACTAGATCCAAAATCCGCAAACTGATGTTTCTCACCTCCACTGAATATTGTCCAACTACTTCCCTGTGGGAAAGCCCAATAAAGAGAGACAATGATCAAAGAATGCTGAGAGTTGACAAGGAATTAGACAAGGTTTGCCTGCAAACGTTCTCCATGATCATCTCTTCTTATCCGACAATGTTACGACTAGAAAGCACAAGAATTCTATGTCCTAAAAAGTTCATGTTTCATGTCCTAATGTACTTTCGGGTCACATGATGGTGTCTTCAAATTAATGTGTTTCGAGATTCTCACCGTATCATGGGCCGAACGCTACGGACCAGGTAAATAAATTTTATCAGTAGTTAAAAGTGAGCACAACTTTTACGTACCTGTAGCGAGCCGGATTTTCGGGCCATTGCTGAATATGTTCCTCCAAGGGGTGACAAGGGTGCCTTAAGTTATCTCTCCAGAAATGAACCTTCTCTCTGGCAAAGTCGATGCTTGTTTTCATTCTGCAAGTCTGCTTTGGATCCTCAGAGAAGAATCTCTGCTTCTCCTCCGCAGGCAAATGGAAAAATTCTTTGGCCACCGCCAACACATCCTTCATCAGCGCCTCCGACACCCCATGATTTCTCAACTGCATTTTTATTTTTCAAAAGTCATAATTGGTTAATCTAATATCTTTATCTTGATCTTACTAAAGGAGATTTGACTGGATTAAGTGGTCTAGATAACCCACTCAATGAGGTAAGCTAAAGGAGCCTGAGTTTCCCTGATAACCTGGTTAGTTAGAATATGAACAAATAATTGTTCCGAGAACAAGTCAATCAATTCGTTCTAAGAAAAAATAGGATTCTGTGTAGCATAATAAAGCTTTTGATATTCAGCAATCCTACTTTAACGATAATCGCGAAAATCGGAACATTTATTTATCTAGCCGTGAGAGTCTTTAGGATATTCACATCACAAGCTACATAGGCCCACTGTAATTGAAGAATCATGTGAGAGAGAACATGAGAGAATCTATAATAGATCTAGTTGGATAAGTACTAGGTGAATGATAAGGAAAAACAGAGTACAACCGGATAAAAGAAAGTGAAAAATCAGTACCCAAACATATACAATTCTTTTCAAGTCTACACCTCTCACGGTTCACACCGTCCGGACCTTCCATTTTCCGATCGATTTGCGATGATCCAAGCCGCTCAATGTGATCAGAATGTGATTTTAAGGGTATCCGCGAAAAATCAACAAAAAAAATGATCGGGAAGGACTTGATCCAAACAGTTTTTTACTGAACCGATACCCTTAAAATCACGTTTTGATCACATTGAGCAGCTCAAATTATCGAAATTCGATGGGAAAATGAGAGGTCCGGACCCTTCTGGACCTGAAAAGAACTCCCCAAACATATACTCCTATATAATGCTCCTGATTTCTCCGCTGGGTTATCTAATTTGAATGTTTTAAAATCTTTGTATAGCTAAGTAAGACTAGATAACATGAAACAATGAAATTTTTTCACCTGAAAGAATCCATATTCTTGGCTAGCCTTGATGATTTCCTGAACCAATTCATTCCGATCGCCGTCAAGATCAATCACCGGAATAGTCTTGCAGGGATGAACAACTAGCTGACCGGGTCTTCTTTCCGGTGGCAACATATATGATTCTGGCACCACCGATTGGATACTGCACACGTTTGAAATGAGTTGAGCCATAGTCTCAGTTTGATAGTTTCAGTTGATATGGAGTACAAGTTTGGTTTATTTTGGAGGCTTTTAAAGAGGATAAGCTTTCCTTATCTGTCATTTTCGGAGAAAAATCTGGCCGGCCTTGTCTTTCTTTTTTTGTAATCATAAAAAAAAAAAGACTGCAATAATAGTCAAAGAAGAGACAGTTATGTTTTAATCCTTAGAGTTTGCTGTAATTCTCAAATTCAACCCATTAGTTATAGGTTTTTCAACTTAAAACCCTATATTTATTAGCAGATCATGATGTAGACCATCCATCCATCCATCTCCTTTAACTATTCTATAGTGTTGATGGGAGTGGAATTACATATGAGTGATTGTAACAATTCTAGATTTTTGATAAGAGTGGTTTTGATTGGATGTGATTAAGTTAGTAATGCATGTTAACATCAAGTTGGAAGACCCACCAACATAATGCCACGTGGGCAATATATTTCTTTCGCATCCCACATTTCAACTGTTCCCTTAAGTCAATAACAGAGGTGGACCATCCGTCCATCTCCTAATAAATATAGGGTTCAAGTTCGAAAAACTAAAATGACAGAGTTGAATTTGGGAAACGCATCAAACTCTACGGGAAATACATAAGACTCTAGGGTTTAAAATGTGATTTTTCCTTCCAAGGAAAGAACTGCATCATGGGAGTACTTTGTTTTCTTTCCATAAGAGAGAAGACAAAAGTAGGTGGGAAATGCATCTTAAGAGATAAGACAAAAGTTGGTGGAAAATGCATCAAACTCTAGGGTTTAAAATGTGTTTTCTCTTGAAAGAAATGAATTGCATCACCGGATTAATAGATGACCACATCGACTATGATTGCAATTTTGTTCACCTCCTTAAAAGAGGGTGAATATTACCCTCTCTTTCATTGGTTGAAATAGTGTGGACCCCATCACAAAGTGATGTCATACTTACCATGTAATACATTTTTTGGTAAGTATGACATCACTTTGTAATTGGGTCCACATTATTTCAACCAATATGAAGGATGGTAATGTTCACTCTCTTAAGTGGAGGGTAAACAAAACTCAACTCATCGACTGATTGTAAATCGTGCTAAAAACATAGCAAATCCTACTAAAAAAAACTGAAAGTCAATTTCAAATTTTGAAATACATTTAAACTTTGATTCTTTGCTTACTGGACTACATTTTTCGTGTGTGAATGTGTGTGTTTTGTTTTCTTTTTAGGTTTTGA